>PVJH01022184.1:0-37123 GCA_004026705.1 Nesogale talazaci | reverse complement strand
GGGTCTTTTAGGCTTGTTTTCTAAACAAGCAACCATCTATGTGCGATATCAACTAAGTCCACCTGGAAGAAGCACTCAAATATTAGTGGCTACATGATTGTAGATCATATAATCTGAACCTGAAGAAGGAAATAGTATCATAACCCAAATTGTGAGATTCTGGTTTGCAGAAAGCTATGGATGGCAGTGGGAGCAAAAGATACATTAGTGAGATCTACATAGGCAATAAGCCTCAGATTATTTCTCTCTCTGCCTAATGAAGGGGTGGGAATAAACTGGTTACCAAGCAGAGTGCACTGGAGAAAGAACTTAGGAGATCAAAATGAGAAACCTCGCTTAAATGTTAGAACCTTCTCAGTATCCTGCCTCTTACACATGCTGGACCTGATCTGGTTTTCAACATCTTCTGTGGGTTTTTTTTTTCAGATTGGGGTTTATCTCTGACATATTTTGTTGAACTTTATTGAACTTTTGTTCTGTTTTCTGTTTGTTGGTATAGGAAACTCAGGATTGATGAATCTATAAAGAGAGTAAGTAGAGTATGGGGTTCCTGGGGGATGCAGTGGTTGAGGGTGGGGGTGGTAAAGGGGAGATGAAAGCAAAGAGTTCAGAAGAAAGAGAATGTTTTGAAACAGATTGTGGTAGTAACTGTACAATATGTTTTATGTGCTGGGACTGTGGAATAACATATCTGTATTACTTCTAAATAAAAAAGGTTTTAGAAAAAACTATCTTCAAGTTGACTTAGTACAAATATTTATTAGTCTGTGAATACAGCACTGTCAAAGCAATTATGCAACTATATTAAACATAAATTTATGTCTCCACATTCTAAAACATTATAATGCTAGTATATGTAATCACTAGGCTTTCATAAGTTTGGGGAAAACACCAAAGTCTCTGGGAATAATAGAGCCCAGCAAGAAAATTCTACATCCTACTTTGGTGAATAGCAACTGAAATCATAAAAACTACACAATGGACATCTTAGGTACAGCATGGTCTCTCCATGTGCAGGGAACAAAAGAGTGAAGATACATGGAAACAATACATTCAATGATCCCACCAATGACAGTGTTCTCATAATGGAGACAGGAAGAACTGTCCTAAAGGTCCCTAGCTACCTTTGCCAACCAATTTGAAAGTTGTTACATTAGAAGGCCCTGGATAGAGTGAGAAAAATATGTAACAAAACTGAAAATCAAAAAGTGGACCAATCTTACTGATAAGATAGAGGTTGATAGAACCCCTGAGAACTTAGCTCTCCTTGTGGTCTGGCAAAGAACTCATCCATAATGATCAGTTTTCATGTCTAAGGGGAAAACTACATTATGGAGGCACACACAGCTTAGAATAATAAACCTTTTGAGATCACAAGAACTTGAAAAGAAGGAATAGAAGCAGCAAATACAAACAGGATAAGGTATGTTACCTTATGAGGATTGCAATCAATTATATGAAACAATATATATATAAATTACAGAATGGAAATATGATCTACTCTGTAAATCTCTACTCAATTCATAATAAAAGTTTTTGAAGGTGCATTTTTAATATTTTACATGAGTAAAACAGAAAAGACATAGTTGTTTTCATTAAACCCAGCATATTTAAATTATCTGTCCACATTCACAGAATGATATGAATTTCAGTTTTTTAATGACTTTGATTTGGGTTTTGAAAGAATTTACATTGTCTACATAAAGTTTATTTCAATGATGGTAATTCAAGATGGTTATTTTCAGGTAAGTTTAAGAATATTCAATTTATATAAGGAATTTTTTACCCAGATATGGTACTGAGAACAGAGCTGTTATAAGAGGTTAACTATAGTATATTAATGCCCTCTAGATGTAGGTAAATATCTGGTGAATATGTTCCTGATTTGGAGACACATAGACATACAATCACAGAGCACTAGAAGTTGTAGCTTCGATTCTACAAATTGAGTCATGAATCAAAAGTAAATAAAAACAGAAATATTCCCGAGGCCACATATCACACAGTATTTCTCCTAGTGGTCATGGAATTCTGGATTGATTTTGACTTAAACAAAGAGGAGCCAACAAATAAAAAGACTGTCAAAGGAGATTTTCTATTATCTTTCACCCAAAAGAGATTTAAAAAACAAAACCAAAAACTCACTCCTCTTGAGTAGAATCTGACTCATAGCGGCCCTGTAGGACCGAGTAGAACTGCCCCCTTGGAGTGCCTGAGACAAGGAATCTTTATAGGATAGACAGTCTCATCTTTCTCCCGTGGAGAATCTGGTGGTTTCAAGGTGATGACCTTGTGGTGAGCAGAGCCCAATACACCGTCGGAGACTACAGCTCTGTAAAAACAAACAAACACTAGTCCATTTAGAGAGCTCTCCACATGGTCAGGCCATAACAGCAACCTCCTAGTCGACAATTCCTAGCATCGACTTATCAATAATAAATGAACCCGAACAGAAGAAACACACAAAATCAGAGAACACAATTAAAGTAAAACGTTTGAATTAGAGATTGCAAGAAGTAAAACCCAATCAGAATTGTTTTAGTCATGCTTGGATTCATGTTTGAGAGCCAAGAGAAGTCCCTCCTGGACTGTAAGCATTAAGTGCACTTCTCCGTCAGTGATGCCTACCTGGCTCTGATAGCTAAGCTACAAACGGGATCTTTCTGTGACTTCCTAAATGGTTAAAAGATCTTTTAAAGTAATAAATACATTAAAAAAACAGACTAAATTGTAATACCTAATCAAATGTTAAATGGATATATATTTAAATAGTTCATTTAAATTAGGAGGGACTGGGCAGAGGCTAAAAATCAATCTATGAAAGTCTTCAAAATTTAAATTCAGAAAATATTGATAAGATGTACATACATTGAAATGAATATGTAAATAAAGGAAATTTATTTTATTTCAGTACCAGTTTCCTTTGACTTTACAAGGAGCTGTGAAAGAGCTCAGAGAACACAGTGCTTGAATTAAGTAATGTCTTCTATACAAATCAATGAAATCCACATTTCTTTATAAGATGTCAAAGACTAAAAGGGAGAGTTCCTACAATAGGGGAAGCCGATCACAATAATCCACACATTACCCCTTCCAAGGGGATGAACCACAGAAAAGTGGGGAATGTGAGACTGTAGTCAGTGTATGACATGAAAAAGTAATAATTTATAAATTATCAAGGGTTCATGAAGGAGTGTGTGGCGAGGAATGAGCGCATGCCAAGGACTCAAGTAGAAAGAAAATGTTTTGAAAATGATGATGGCAACATATGTACAAATGTGCTTGACACAATGAATTAAATTGTGATAAGAGTTCTAAGATTCCCTTATAAAATGATGAGAGAGAGAGAGAGAGAGAGAGAGAGAGAGAGAGAGAGAGAATACAGTCATTAGGTCCAGGCCTGATCAGGGCCAGCTGACACCAGTGACATTGCAAAGTACATGTGCCACAAAGGCAGTTCTGTGACCTATGAGGGAATGAACATGGCTGTCTTAAGATGCTTACATCAGCAGTAAAATCAAGCTGAGCAGACCAGAGCCATGGCCTTCAGGTATATTTACCTGATCATGGCAATGCACAGACTCTCCTGCATCTTCTGGAAGTGCAGAAGGCCACCTCATCCATGAGAGCCAAGATACAATTTCTTGTGAGCTAGTTACACTGGCTCCTAAAGGAAAGAAACAGTACCCTATTTTTCTTGCTGGTGTGCAAGTTTCTGACAGCTAACATTCTAAAGGGTATGCATCACTTCAGAGCGTATGGAGAGGGCCATGGACAACAGTCTGTAACTCAGCCATCATCTGGGTGTGGCCACGATTATGTTAGAGATTGATTAGATGGCTTAATCATAGAAATGAATATAGCCAGGCTCCAGAAACTGACAGGAGCTTTCCCCACCTCATCTAGGCTCAAACCTCCCTGTTGAAGGGGTCCTGTGTCGTTACCATCAACAAATGCTATTAATAAAGAACTTACATCCATAGACTTCTTACTCATCTCATTTTCAGTCATTTTGAGTTGGAGACATCCATTGAGAGTTGGAGAAATGGAAGGAGACTATGAGTGTGGGTTGCATTAAATCTGTGATTTCAGAGAGGGGCAGTTTTCAGAGCTGGTAGTCCAGGGAGAGGACCTGGCTGGACTGCAAGGTGGTTGAGAGGCAGAGATGGAAGGAGGAATAGAGGAGACTTTCTCATGAGCTTTGAAGAGATAGAAACCAACTGGGCCCAGGAAAATGGCTGGGGGGGGGGGGAGACTTCTTGATATGATTACCATAAATCCTCAGAATGATGGTAGAAATTGGAGTAAAGCTGAAGAACATGGATGAAGTGTGGATGAGAATGGTCTATTGATCCAAGTGTGGGGAATAAGGATGACATATACGTTCACAAAAATTTGCAACATCTTTTACAGGATGGACCAGGACCCCTGGAGTTATAGTGGCTACATGTTGGACTGTTAACCACAAAGAAAACAGTTCAAAATCACCCGAAAGCTCTGCAGACTCTGTTGACCTGGTGACTCACCCTCTCTCTGTTTCCTTCCACCATCAGTCAGAAAAGAAGGCTCTTGGAGCTACTCAGAGCATGCATTTCTATAAATCACAGAACACGCTCTTGTTAAGCAAGGTTCATTAGAACTTGTATTTACAGATCCCTCGTTGTCAAATGTTCACTGAACACATTTTGGATACTTTGTAGAGCCATGACTTACTCCTAGCATTAGCCAGGCTCAGCTTTTTACTCTGCTGCTCATTTAGGTTAGCCTCTATCTCTCCACCAACTGCGGGTTGAGAGCAGTGGTTCTTAACCTTCCTAATACCATGATACTTTAATACAGTTCCTCATGTTTTGCTAACCTCCAACATAAAATTATTTTCATTGCTACTTTATACCTGCAATTTTGATACTGCTATGAAAATGGGGGCCCCTGTGAAAGGGTCATTTGACCCTCCAAGGGGTCACAATCCACCGTTGAGAACCACTGCCCTAGAACATAGACTTCTCATAATCTAGTATACTTCAGCTACAGTGACTCCCTCTAGGGTAGGTGAGGTCAGGGAAGTGTGATCAAGTAATATATTGACATGTTGGCTAAATAGGTGTCTGACATTTGTAGAATCATTTATGTTGACTTATGGCTTTGACCAGTTGCAGCACTGATCACAGTGTCCTAGACACTTCAGTGTGCAACACTGAGGAAGAATTCACTAACATCTTGAGTAGCCATGGCAGGTGGTGTACCATGGTAGATGCAGTAATGCTGTGTGGGCAGGTAGGTCACTAACTCTCACAGCTCATGCAGTGGGCAACAAGGAAGGTACCCACAATTCTTGTAAAGAGCTGGATTCTTGGATTCTTTCCGGCTCTGTTTCTTCTCAGAAGCAAGGTGGGGAGGATGAGCATGCATGAGCCCACATTGGCAAGTCCTCTACAGACTCACATCGATGTGGGAGAATAAGACAGAATGGTGTTGCCACCTCTTCTAGGAATTCTACTTTAGCTGTGCTTGTGGATTTTACACAAGCCTAGCACTAGTCTATACATCATGGTCTTTCTGAAGCTCCTTGTTTATATACAAGGAATCCCACCCTTAAAGGAGGAAAGGGAACAGAATGAGAACAACGGTAACTCTCATTTAGACTTTTCAGTGCATTTCTGAAATGTGGGAGGGGAGACATTGTGGAAGGACTTGCTCTATTATGAGGCTTGTGGCACTATTTGTGGCCAGGGTCAAGCTGGAAGAAGGACACAGAATTCAAGGAAAACCTGGACAGGTGTGGGGAGGGGATGGTTTCCAAACCAGATCTGTGAGCAACAGCATCCAGGTCAGGTGGAGGCCAGGTCTTGTATAGCAGAAATAATCACAGGAGACCAGGAGCATAGCCTATGAAGAAACATGGTAGGAAAGCTGACTGGGTGAAGACATGAAAAGGGACTTCATAAGGCACTGGGATGAAGTAGTGAAAAGAGAGGGAGGAGAACCAGTTCTGGCTTCCTGTAACAGTAACTTGGGAGCATGTCACTCCCCAGGCTGTAAAATGAGGTGTTTGAAAGTAGTTCAAAAATATGCTCTAGATGTAGAATCCCCAGACCTTGACTTATCATTTAGAAAATATTTGCACCGAATATGAGATCCAAAAGGGGGATTTTTTTGGGGGGTGGCGGGGATTTTTTTATGTTCTCATTTTATCACAGAATCCATTATGACCCAGAGATGTTGACCCATCTCTTAGTTTCTATGGTGAGTGAGGGAGACATGGTGGTGTTTACTGTTGCTATTAAGGCTCTTCCCTCTACAGACCCTTAGGGAAACGGTCAAGACAGAATGCATGTGATACTCTACTCTGGGAAACAGAAGCCAGCCTTGTCAGTACCAGTGTGCTATAATGATCTCTATTTCTAGAAAAGCACTTTTGACACCTCCTTATTAATAACATTCAATTCAGTTTTGTGTGAAGAAGGCCATGAACATGAAGATTCTGGAGACAAATGTCCTGTTAGAGGTCTTGGGGTTTTGGTAAGCTAGGTCTTACACCACTGCAAGTGGTGACACTGAGTCATGAACCCACACGTTTCTCAACTAAGATCTTCTGGGATTGCTGGGATCTCCTGGGATTCCCAGGAGTGTGGACCACAAGTGAATATGTGATGAAGGCAGTAACCTGGACACCAGAGCCTTTTTTTTAAGTGTGTGAGATTTTATCATTTTTCCATGAGGCTCTGAGACTGTCCTGGTTTTGTGAGGATAAGAATTCCAGCCCTTCACTGGTTAAAGCGCCTTCCAGGAAGCATCAAAGTAAAATTTTGGGGGATAAAAGAGTTCTAAAATGCTGTTTCTTATTTATGACTAATAATCATTACAGATGAATGGTCTGATGGGAATACATAATGAGAATAATGCAAGCAAAAAGGAAATTGTGTTGTCTCTGTGGTAGGGAAAACACAATAATAAAGCCAGTCCTATAAAAAGTTTTGTACCAAATGTCTAAAAAATGTAATGGTGAAGCTTATTTTCAAAGAAATCTGGCACAGATTCTAAGCATCTGTGTTTTAATAAAATTCCATGAAATAGTTTGAAGTTTGTCCTCAGTTAAAAAGGTCTGGTCTGCAAACTTAAACCTGGTGCTCCAGCAGGATGTGAATGCAGTGTGACGGCAATGTGTGGGGAAACATTGGGGGGGGGGTGTCTGAGCACACAATCCCAATTCCAACTAGAGAGGCAGCCGCCTCTTCCCCAGGGGAGTTTCCCGTGGAGGTCAGCACTGAAACTGCAGCTTGGGGAGTGAGAGATGTCTGACCAGAGCACATGAGAACAAATAAAGGGGGAGAAAGAGAGAATGGAGTGCATCCTGGCCCACCGAGTCTTCAGGATGGTATTCTCAATCAGAATAGCTGGTGCACAAAGAGGATCATATGGCCAGACCCACTATGAAATACAACTACCATCGCTGACCTAAGGCCTTTCGGGGTCAACAATAGAGAAACCGGGTAAAGATTATTCCCTGTCTGGCATAACCACACCATGGCAAAACACTAAGGGTGTGCAACAAAGCATGGAGTTCCAGATGGAGTGCCAAGGATATACTTTGGTGCGAGGGTGTGGCATTCCATCCTACTCAACCAGGAGACACTCCTGGAGTTCAATGAACAGACTTTGAACTATTTACAGGTTTTATATTGTTATTATTTTTATTTTCTACATGTATATTGGACATTGGGCTTTTTTTGTTTTTATCCATTTTTATTTTCTTTAGTTGCTTCATTTTAGGATGCCTTTTTTGGATACATGCTATTACCTCTGCAGGTCTATCTAGATAACATAGCCTGGATAAAGAGTCTGGAGGCAAAAACGACAGGACTGATGGTTCCGGGGAGCACATGGGCAAAGGGGAGGAGGGGGATAGGAGGTGATATTAACCAGACAGATCAGGGATAAGGGAACAATAATTGATTCAAAATCATTGACAAGATGGGTGTGAGAAGTCTGATAGGGATTGATCAAGAATAATGTAACAGAGAGAAGATACTGAAATCCAAATGGAGGCTGAGCACGATAATGGGATAAGAGGAAATTAAAAGGAAATAGAGGAAAGAACTGGGTAGGGGGTAAAGGGCATTTATAGAGGTTTAAATTCAGGCATGAATGTAGGTGCATATATTTATATATGATGATGGGGAAATAGATTAATGTGCATATACTTATAGGATTAGTATTAGGACAACAGATCAGCATTGGACTTCCACTCAAATACGTCCTCAGTGCAAGAACATTTTATTCTATTAAATTGTCATTCCATAATGCTCACCTTCCCGACATGCTCTCTGAAGACAAAGATGTGCATAAGCAAAGGGGATAAAGAAAGTTGATGGTGTCCGGCTATCAAAAGATGTATCATCTGGGGTCTTAAAGGCTTGAAAGTAAACAAGCAGCCATCTAGCTCAGAAGCAACAAATTCCACATGGAAGCAACACACCAGCTTGTGGGACCATGAGGTGTCAAAGGGATCAGTTATCAAGCTTCAACAAAGTCCACATGGAAGCGCACCAACCTGTGTGACCATGATGTGTCCAAGGGACCTGGTATCAGGCATCAAAGAACTAAAAATTATATTGTTATAAATGAGGTAGAGTACAGATTGGGGACCCAAAGACCATCAATAGATGAAGCGACATCCTCTTACAGAGGGTTTGCAGGAAGAAGATAAGTCAATTAAGATACAGTGTAGTAACAATGAAATATGTAACTTTCCTCTAGTTCTCAAATGCTTCCTACCACCCACTGTCATGATTCCAGTTCTACCACACAAATCCAGCTAGACCATGGGATGTATACTGGAGACAGAAACATGGGGAATTTAACATAGATGATCCCTCAGGACTAGTGGCGGGAGTGGTGATACTGGGAGGGTGGAGAGATGGTGGAATAGAGAGGGGGAACCAGTTTCAGGGATATACCTATAACCTTCTCTCTGGGGTATGAACAACCAGGAAGTGAGTGAAGGGACGCACTGGAGAGTGTATGATATGAAAAAGTAATAATAATTTGTAAATTATTTAGGGTCCATGGGGGAGGGGTGGGGGAGAGAAAGGAAATGGGGAACTGGTACTGGGGGCCTAAGTGGAGGGAGGATGTTTTGAGAGTGATGATGGCAACAAGTGTGCAAATGTGGCCTGCATATAATCGATGTATGTATGAATTGTTTTGGGAGTTGTATGAGCCCGCAATAAAATTATTTATAAAAAAGGAGGGGGAAAGAGGAACTTATACCAATGACTCATGTAGAAAATATTTGAAAATGAAGATGGCAACATGTGTACAAATATGCTGGATACAAACGATGTATGGAATGTTATAAGAGCTGTAAGAGCCCCAATAAAATCATTGAAAAAAATAAAATGATGGCAGCATATGTACAAATATGCTTGACACAATGGATGAATGTATGGATTGTGATGAGATTAAATAGGCTCCAGCAAAAGTATTTAATTTAAAACAAAGGTCTGGTCCAAGGATGCAACAGAACACATACCTCACTCCATATACAAAAGCAAACTGAAGATGGATTAAAACCTAAACCTAAACCCCAGAACCAAAATAATCACCAAAGAAAAAGTAGGGAAAAATCTAGGGGCCCCGAACATACTATCAATCTTAATAAAAACACACAGAGAAGAAGAAACAATAGTGGACTGGGACTTCTTAAAGATAGAACTGATGACCCTGCTTCACTCTCCTTGGTCTACACTCTTAAGAAATAAGAATCATAAGTGAAACGAATATGCACATAAGTGAAACGAATGTGCTGATTGAGGTGCTACTCACAATAGCAAGAAGATGGGAAATAATTTAAATGCCCCTTGGTGGAAGAATCAATAAATAAAATTGGATATATATGGGATATCTGTGAAATACCTCTTGACATATATGGAATTGGAGCCCATGATGCTGAGTGAAATAAGTCAACCACAAAAGGACAAATACTGTGAGAGCACTGTACACAAAACATCAAGAAACAAGCTCTCACACCAAAAGAAACATAATTTGATGGTTGCCAGGAGTGGGAGTTTAAGGGAGGGAAGGAGAAGCAGTAGATTAGGAGGGAGATGTTGAAAAGAAAAAAAGAAGAGTTTATCTGTAAAATCTCACCTAATTCACAATAAAAAAGTCTTTTAAGATTCTGGTCTAGAGGGTGACAGCTTCAAAAATTAAAAGATCACAGCCAAATGCTTAGGTATAATAACTGAAATGAACCTAATAGTGTTGTCTTCTGAATGACCACCTTGATACTGACATATGTATTCAGAGATCATAGACAGCAAGGGAACTGGAAAATCTCAAGTTATGTCCCATATAAGATACAATTCCTGAAATTGCAGTACCATTCTAATACCATTTTTCCATTATCTTTAATCTAGGCATGAGTCTATCTTTTTGTATGATATTTTTCCTTGCCACGCATCAATGTTAAGATAGGAAATAAGTGTCAATATGTTTTTTACCTCTCATTTTAATATAATGGAAGAATGTGGCTTTCAAAGGGTCTGGTGGGAAATTTCAATGATCATTTTAAGTACACAGGTTATTGTGAAGTATTATTTATTTTTAATTCTCATTTAGGATTTGGTTTCAAATGTTGCCTGGACACTTGAACACTTAAATGGGATAATGAGATCCTGAATACATAAATGGCAATCAGTCGGTTCCATATTAATCAACATGATAACATACAAATATTTTAAAACATTTAAAAATCAGAGTTCTAAACTCCCTTTTAAAAAATATAGTAATTTGGGCTGAGCCCCGGTGGTGTTAAGTGGTTGAGTGCGGGACTGCGGCCCGTAGGCTTAGCGGTTCAAATCCAGTGGTGGCTCTCATTAGAGGCCCTGGGTGACTCCCACAACCACCAGAGGTCCATGAGGCCCACATAAACAAAAACAAAGATCATTTCATTTCTAAAAAATATAGTAATCAGGAGCCACATAAAGTCTGGCTTTTGTCCAGTGAAAATTATTTTGGACTTCTGATCTTTATAACTGTAATATAATATGTGTGTGCTAAGGCACTACAATGTCAAATAAAGTAATTGTACTTTAATTTTGATTTGTTTTTGAGGTAGCTCAAACTATAACATCAGTAAAGGATGCAGAATGCTCCAGCAAAATAATATATCCCATCTCTTCTGACATTGTTTTTACCACATTCCTGTATCATGATACATCTTGTTATATTTTAAAAGGACTTAAATTTACAAAAAGACCAGACAAATCAAATAATTTTCTTACGAAGCTTACATTTGGTCAAATCTTTATCTCTGAGAGAATTTCTTTTATAACTATGGAGGAATAATTGGTATTGGACTGCCCCTTGTCTCATAAATGACCACAAAACTGGAAGAACTATAGGATATGACTCTTTTCAGGTATTGTTGAACAGGCAAAACAATATAGTCATTCTTGAGAGAAGAAAAACTCATCACTCCAGTTCTCTGACCAAGGAATATTTTCCAATGGCATAGTGGAATACAGTTGCTCTTCTGAGCTGGTGATGCATGTCGGAGTCCCCCCAAAAGCTTTTGACAGCTGGAATTTGTGAGACAGAGCATTGTAAGGAAGGAACTATACAAAGAAGAAATGTATTTGGAAGGTTGCCAAGAGCCTGTGACTGAGGGCTCAGAGTACATATCCATTGATCAGAACTACCTCTGGAATACTAGAGAGTGCCAGTTATATGGTTATAGGAAGAATACAATGTGTGATGTTGAAGTTCCAGCCCTATCAGAGTGAAGACAGCCTGCGCATCCAAGAGACACTGGGTGCCTTAGGAGTTAAGACCACACGTAAGACCTACACCTTGTTATTGCCTGTTATTACCTGTTATTACACCTATACCTTGTTATTACCTGCCATCTTGTTGACTTTCAGCCCTGGAAGGCATTGTGTGCTTCTTCACCGTCCATGTGATTGATTAGTTGGGAGTTGAACCATTGCGATGAGTTGAACCATTGCGATGAGTAGCTTTCATTGTCTTAATTTTACGTTAATATAATTAGGTTCTTTTTTCCTACTCCATCCTACTAGACCAGTGGTTGGCAAGTTTGTTTCAAGGGGGTCATTTTTCAATTGTTTTTCACAAAAACTTTTGCCGGTGGGTCACATCACTTCTATTTTAGATAACACATTATCTCAGAAGACAGAAAATAAAAATATTATGCAGATGGGATAATCCAATATACCTTAAATATAGAATTGCAAATTTATTATCATCAAATCTATATTTACAACTTGAAATGTTAGCATAAAAGTAGACACTGTAAATAAAATGAACCCCTATTTAATTAAGAACATTTAGTCATTTTAATAACTTCCTTTAAGCTGCTTCATTATCCCTGTAAGGTTTGAAATATTTGGTGATATTTCATTGTTTTTAAAAGTACACATGATTCTGAATTTTCATTACTTAGCTTGTTCTGTGATGAATTGAGAATGAATTTCATTTTGGAAAATATCTTTATACATGAGTAGCTGAACTCAAAAGCTGATAATAAAGCGAAACCAACTGTCTTTATCAAAGAAAACTTGGAAGGAAGTGATGCTCAACATATAATTATAATGCTTGAGTGATTTTCATCAGTGGCTTCAAGTTTTCTTCTTAAAGTCTTAAATTTGTCCATATTGCTGAGTTTTTGAAGTCAATTAACTTCATATCCAGATTTTCAATTTCAACAAAATTGAAATATTGCAGGTCCAACACATTGTCCTTCATTTCACCAGGTTTTATTATAAAACTGAACTTAAGATCATGGGCTTTAAAGTTCTGAAATTGGGTTTCAGATTCAGTATCTATGTAAGTTTTAAACATATCTCCTTCTGAATTTGTAATTTCTTTATGTTTTTACTAAAGGAAAATATTTAAATGTTTGTTTCACAAAGTCATCCTGGAATAGAACTATCTTACAACAAAACTTTTCCATTGTTCATAAAGTTTGAGAATTGTCTGTTCCTTGCCCTGTAAGCACAAATTTAAATCAGTGAAATGATTAGTAATATCCGCTAAAACTTTTAATTTAAGAAGCTAATTTTTATCTTTGAGCTGAGGGGAACTTTCACCGATTTCATTCATAAATATTTCAATCACATCAATCATTCCACAAAGCAATTTAGAACCTTTCCTATGCTTAACCAGCGAACTTCAGTATGCATTAATAAATCATTATATTCATATTCAATTTCTTCTAAAATGTCTTAAATTTTCTGTGATTCAAGGCAGAATGGACTATAATTGTGTTAGTAATTTTAATCACTATATCCATCACTTCATTTAACTGTTTCGGGGAGACTTTAGCACATAAACTTTCTTAATGAATTATACAGTGAAATGAAAGTAGTGGTCTTCCAAGTTCCTTCTGCAATAGATTTATAAAGCCAGCATGTTTTCCTAACATTGCTGTAGCCCCATCAGTTGTGACAGAAAATAAGTTTTTCTTCAAATCAAAAACATTTCCCTTTTTGAATTTAATGAATTCTTGAACTTTCTTTAAAATGTCAGTACCTTTCATGGTACCTAACATTGGAGAAAGTACACACAACTCTTCATGAAGAACTGGAGAATCAATAGCTCCATAAGCGAGCAACTATCGCTATTTATATCAGCACTTTCATCCACAGACAATTCCAACGAGATCTATCTTTTTCAAGTCAAACTATGCATTTTTCTTTTCATTTGTTTGGCTCCTCTCAAAGAAAACAGTCACCCATAGGTGGCTTTCGATGGCTGTTTCACCAAATCAAAGGCACCACAGCGCAGTGATAGCCTTCTACCACTGGCCATCACCGTAAATTGAAAACACCCACTTTAATTCGTTGGCAAGAATACCTACTGATCGGTGTAATTAAGAATTGTTTACTGGGTCACTAAAATTTTCCCAGTGGATCACTAGGTGACCTGCAGGTGATAAGCTGCTAACCACTGCACTAGATTCACTAGGAAATAAACCTAAAAGTCCATCCTGACAAGCTCTTCCAGGGACACTAAGTTTGGACATTGGGTCTTCAAAATTAGTCAGGCTTAGGAAGGACCTTATACTCACTGCAGATCTGCTTTGACAATGCACAAAATCAAACTTAAAGGACTGCCTTCCAAAGCAAAACCCAACACTAGCCAAAAGAAGATCATAAAACTCAAGGTCTCCACAATGCGTCATTCACATGGTCCAGTTTATAGCTTTTCTTAAAAAAAAACTATGGCATACAGCTAAGACAATTTCAGACTCAGTAGAAACAGATTCCCAAATCCCTGGTTATTGGACTTTGGAGACAAATATGCAAAAGTAACTTTAATAATGGTATTAAACAATTTGAGAAAATATGTTAACATAATGAAAGGGAACTGTCTCAATAAGTGTAGTAAAATGCAGTGATAAAAATAATCAAATGGGAATTTTGAAACTTGAAATTATAGTAACTACAGAAAAAAAATTTCCGATATATAGGCTCACCATCAATTTGCACTGATGGTCCAAGCGGCTACAAGTTTCAGTACAGTACAGACACTAAGCAAACCTCATTCATCTTATGCTCAGGTGACAAGTCATATCCTATTAGAGAGACACATGGTGTGGCAGTTACCAATCTGTGTCAATTTCAGCACTGGGAGTGTAGGGGGTGGAGTCTAATCTGTCCATCTGGAAATAACAAATGAGGCCTCTGTGTGGGCATGGTTTTCTCCTGCGAATTCTGAGAAGTCTAGTGGTATTTTCCAATTGGAGGAAAGAGACTTGACTCAGTCTCTTGGAGACGGTCTACCAACAAGACAACATGGCAGCATGATAAAGACCCTGAGTCCTGGGGACTGGAGGAACCAGAGGAGAAGCCACATGGACTTACCCTGATGGAACCAAACCTCTGGGGCCAGAGAAACCATGTGGAGACTCCTGCCAGCACTGAGATGCTTGGAAGGCCACAGGGAGACCCCTACCAACGCTGAGATGCTTCTACAGCCAATGGATACTGCTGATGTGGACCCTGAGCCCTGGAAATTAGGTGCCATGGGGAGACCCCTGCCAGTACCGGCCGGGATGCTTCTACTGCAGCTGGCACACAAGTGTACCCACTGGCTTGTGATTTTTCTGATGTCCTTTCACGTGCTTCATGAGTCAGAAGGAGACTTTATAGACTGGCATTAGATATATGGACTAATATTGGACTTAGGACCTTGGACTAGACTGGGTTGGGATGCTTTCTCAGTTTTCCATTCCTCTTTAATATGTCTTTCCCTTATATCCATATGCATGTTTGTGAATTTGTTTCTTTAGTCCATCTAGACTGACACACATAGAATGAAGTGCTGGAGTACTGAGGCAGTTTAGGAAAGAGGCCGAATTCTCTCCCACCCCCAGCCCTCACCCCATATTTCAAATTCAGATAACTTTAAAGAACACCTCCAAGCCAGTAAGTAAGGGCTAACCCACACCCTGCATCCAGTTAACATTTCAGCTTGTGACAGCTTATAGCAACCATCATTTCAGTCCCCTTCCCCCTTGCAAGGGTAATGTGTCTTTCTCCCCTGTAAGAATAATGTGCTTTAGTTCCATATACTTGTTCTGCTGCATTCACCCATCTGCCCAGCTGCACCTCGTCAGAGGAACAGGAGCACAGCAGACTCCTGTGAACTCAAGTTGAGCTTTCGAGCAAAGACACTCAGGGAGAGGACTCCAACCTGAAGAGCTCACTGACCGACATGTGCTCACTGTCCTATAATAAGTGATGAGAGTAAAGAGGTAAAGAACCTTTACCTCAGGTTCCATTGTTGAATGCTTACTGCATCCAATTACACCCCCCAACCTTGTCGTCCCATTCACAGAATTATCCACCTCTGTTCTTGAATAAGCATAATGCCCTTCTTGTCTCGGCTCCCTTAAAAACTTCTCCTTTTCCCTCAGTCAGAGGGACCATGACCTGAGTTGTCTTAAGGGCTTCACCACATCTCCTCTTTCAAGGCGCGTCTCTTTAGAATACATCTTTTGCTTGTGAGGTAAGCTTATTACCCTGCCTTTTTATTCTTAACTGAGCAACGGGAAGAAGCTGCTCTGTAGCGCACCCTTGTAACAGGGTCTCAATTTAGTTTCTAGTGATATTATTTACTAATTAGGTAACTGTAGGCAAAATTGCTTACTTTGTTCATTTTTAACATGGGGTAATAATAGTCTATACACCATAAAGTTTGGAAATTTTAGGAGATGATCCATGGAAACTGTGGCAGTCATGTACTCATGTCAATTTCATGATTGGGAATATAGGGGTGAAGTTTAGCCTGTCCATCTGGAGATAACAAATGAGACCTCTGTGTAGGTGTGGCTTACTCTGAGAATTTCGGGAAATCTCACAATATTTCCCTCGTGGAAGTGAGAGACTATGAACTCAGTCACTTGGAGACTCTCGACTGACAAGACACAAAACTCAGTCCTTTGTGACGCTTGACTGACAAGACAAGATGGCAGCATGCTGATAGACCCTGAGTACTGGAGGAGCCAGAGGAGAAGCTACAAGGGCTTACTCTGATGGAACCAGATCTCTGGGATCAGAGAAGTCATGTGAAAACTCTTGTCAGTGCTGAGATGCTTGGGAGACCACGGTAGGACCCCTGCAAGTGCTGTGATGCTTCTACCACCACTGGATGCACAAGAGTCTGTACCCACTGGCCTGTTATTATTCTGGCATCATTCCATGTGCTTCATGAGTATGAAGAGGACTAATGGATTGGTATCAGACATGTGGGCTAATACTGGACTTAATGACTTGGACTGGACAAGGTTGGGATGCTTTCTCAATGTTCCATTCCCCTTGTATAAAAACCTCTCCCTTATATACATATGTGTTTTTATGAATTTGTTTCTCTAGTCTACCTTGACTAACACAGAAACATGTAGAACATACCTGACACCCATGTGTTAGTCTTCTTCAGGTCCTTTAAGAAAAGAACTTTTTCCAGGTTTGTTGTTATCAACTACTGACTCAGTCCCCACCTCAAAGTGACCACAAGCCCAATGAAATCAGACTGTTGTGATCTATAGACTGATCCACTGAACAGTTTTTTGAAAGTAGATTCTTGGATGTATCTTTCAGAGAGGGGCTGGGTAGACTAAAACCTCTAACCTTTCAGTTATCTGTGGAACACGATTTGCACCCCTCAAAGATTCCTTTCTGGACAGGGGAGAAGATTCAAAGAATGAAACCCCATCAAAACATTGGTGGTAAAACTCTCAGCTGCAAAAGTCGCCTTAAATGTATATCACAAAGGATAAAACAACTAGTACTTTTCCCCATGCTGATGAACAGAGGCATTTCGTTTTGAAAGAACAGCTGTTGAGATACTGCCAGCCTCTTGGATAGCTGTCCACCACAGATAAACACTGTTCTGTGCTCCTGGGTGTGTTTAATGTGTAAACAGATTGTGGGAACCCCAGAGGCTGGTTTTACAAGTTCCTGCTCCCAGTCCTCTGGGAGGGTCAAGGAGCCCAGCATTCTACAGTTTGGATCTGAAAGAAAAGTGAACTATAAAAAAGGCTCTACCCTTCAGACTGAGGTAAGAAAATTATCTTTGGAGTTCTCAAGTCTGACATCTCCTGTCTTAATGTTTGTATTTTATGTATACTGGAAGTGGGGCTGGTTGGCTGGCAGGAAGAAAAAAATCTACTATTTGTCTTGAGATTTGAAATTTCAAAATTAAATGGGAGGGTGGGTATGAGGGGGACTTCAAACTTTCCTGGAATATGGAATGAAAGAGTAATGAACTTTTTCCATGAAAATTTTAAAGCCTGCTCCTACGTAAAGAATGAATTTTGAACAATGGACCATTAGAAGTTTGATGGATTAGCATGGGAAATCTAAGGTTCCCCTTGTTATTAGCACTTGATTTAATCTATCAGGTAAAGTAGTCTACTAGATCCCACTCAGTATCACATGTCTTCAGGAAACAATATGTATCCTAATGATATGTCAAGTTCCCAGAAGAAGTACTGCATCACTCTGCCTGACA
The DNA here is from genome assembly GCA_004026705.1 of Nesogale talazaci. Classification (NCBI taxonomy): domain Eukaryota; kingdom Metazoa; phylum Chordata; class Mammalia; order Afrosoricida; family Tenrecidae; genus Nesogale; species Nesogale talazaci. Next base: position 19,087 of record PVJH01022184.1, on the reverse strand, counting down.
CCTTTGAAGCTCTATGTGTATGACACTAATTGTTTTAGCATTTATTCCCATTTGTGATATGGTTAAATATATAATATATATTTAAAGGATTGCTAAAATTTTAATGGTTTGGAATCATTTCAAAATGAATATGGTGTTTTTAATGCTATGCAGGGATGAGACTTGCAAATATGAATATATGTAGCAGGACATCATCCCCCTCCATGTTTTCTTTAAAATCATCTAAGCTGCTCTCATTACAATGTAATGCTTCTTCATTTAAAAAAGGTATATTTTACAATTAATGTATCAAACTATATCCTGGGGAGGGAAAAGAGTTCTCTAAAATAATCAAAAGACTGACTAGACCATGTTACTTATACATAGTGAGCCTTTTTAAAGTAACTTCTGAAATCTTCAAAAGACAACTCAACTTGTTGCCTTCTAATCGATTTGGACTCACAGACACCCAATGGGATAGAATAAAATTGCCTCTGTGGGTTTCCACAACTGTAGGAAATCATCTTCCTCCAGAGGAGCAAGTGGTGAGTTGGATATGCCGACCTTGTGATTAGCTGCCCAATGGGGAGCCTGCTAAAGTGTCAGGCTTCCTCCTTTCTTTTTTAGACATTTGAAAAGAACTTGTACACCATTACAGACTCCAAGTCCACCTGGATTTTACTTCTCCCCCTTTCTCCTTTCTTAGCCACCTGGACCAATATTTAATCTTGATGGAGAAGGCATCTGGAAGCTTGCCCCCTCCACCTCCCCTCCCCAGGAAGCTATTTATTTATTGATTTGTGTTAAACAACCTTTTTATTTGCCTCCAGGTCTCCTTAAAAATCTTTTAAGAACAATAATTAATTGTTTGCTTTTTTGACAGTATGACAAGTTACTTCCATGTTATTTAGATGACAGCTTAAGTATAAGATGGTTATCTCATGTACCTCAGGGCTCACATGTATGAAGCCTATAGATTGTATTCTAGCTAAATTCTTAATTAGGTTCCCACCTGCCTCAACATTCACACACACACACATACACACACACACACACCAAATTCATTGCCACGGAGACCTTATGAGACAGGGTAGAACTATTCTGTGAGTTTCAGAGACTTTATGCGAGTAGAACACTTCGCCTTTTACTTGAGAAGCTGACAGTTTTGAACTGCTCACCTTGAAGGGAGCAGGCCAATGTATAACCACTAAGAAATAAGGGCTCCTCCATATATATGTTTATATATGTCTGTGTGTATACATCACAGGTACACATAAAAATTCACATACTCACAACTGATATGAGGGAAAGGGCAATGGGAAAGATGAGGAAATGTTATTTTTTGTCTTTTGGTGTTTGAAGTATATTTAATCTATGTTCTTATGATTTCCTGAAAATTAGTTATGTGGTCACTCAATTTTTTCAGGTTTGACGGTGTCTCCTTGTGGATTAAGGAAATACAATTCTTGGCGTTTCTATAATTTTGTGTCCTAGAGCCACATTCAGTAATTTTTTTTTAGTTGTTAAAACTACTTGCCTAGGGGCTGAGCCCCGGTGGCGTAAGTGGTAAAGTGCGGAACTGCAGCCCGCGGGCTTGGCGGATCAAACCCAGCAGCAGCTCTCAGGAGCAGCACTGGGTAGCGCCCACGACCACCAGAGGCCGTGATGCCCCCCCCTCCCCCCCAAAAAAACTACTTGCCTAATCATTTAGAATAGTAAGGGAAGGAATGGGACAGGCAGCTTTAATGTGGGAAATGAATGGTTTGTTTTACCTAAGCTCTTTTCTAACATATGCTATGACTATTCTGCCAGCAATTGTAAACACTCAGCTAATAGCCTTTCATATATTGTATGAAATTACTTGCTGCTGTACTTTTATTCACCCATCTGTTGTGTGCAGGCATGCTGTCACTCTTTCTTTTCTCTGCCCATCCCACCTCCACACACATAGTCACACATTTTAGATGGTTTTATGGAACTCATTAACTTCCCTCTAACTTGTTTTCCTTCCGGGTTGTGTCTTTCTGTGAGTATCATCAGTATCATTTCTTCTGAATTTTTCTTTCCTTGCCGAGCTGTCTCTCTGTCTTCCATCATACGTAACCCATGGATGTCTAATTCTCCTGAAGACAGCAAGGCAGCAGCAACAAAGCACGCAGATCCCATTGTGCCCATCACTTGTACATTTGGCTGCCTTGAATTCTGGAAGTCATTTGGAAAGAAGGCAGAGCTGTCGAGGAACAAAATGTAATAAGCATATAGCATACTAGGGCGGGAATTTCATTTGACTTGGTTTCTCACTCCTATCAGGAAAAATAGTCCCATAAAAGGTAGCTCTAAAGTGTCCCCTACTTCCTTACCAGTGATTCTCTTTCTAAAAATCTCCCTACACTCTGGTATCTACCATCATCATTTGGTTGACATTGTAGAACCAAGGGTTATTAATAATATTAGTAGCAAAATCAATTGTGTGCATATATTCTTTCAATATTTTAAAAATCAGCTATATATCACTTCACTGCTATAGAGTCAATTCTGACCCACCACAACCCTACAGGGATCAGACCAGGTAAAACTGTCTCGATGGGTTCCAGAGACTAATTGTTTATTGGAGAAGAAAGTGTCATGTTCCTCCCCACTTAGAGGCTGATTGTTTCACACTGCTGACCTAAAGTCCCTTAGCTGAGCATCCGACACTAAATAGACCTTTAATGGGTGTGTGCTTCAGAATTGACTCTATAGCAGACCAGACCCCACTATGAGCCTGGAGTTAGAACAGCACGTATTTAAGTCTGTTTTTATGCAACCTCAATCTGGTTCGGAAAGAAGTGAATTTACCTAGCTAGTTCATTACAATTGCAACAAGTACTATGAAGAATAGTATCCAAATTCCAATTTTATTTGAACCATTAGCTTTGTATGACATTTATATCAATTTCTACTTTTTAAAATCATCTCTTTCTTTGGTGTCTTTAAATCTGTACTAACTTTTCTCTACTGTCTCTTTGCAATTTTCCTCTGTTTCTTCTCCCTAAATGTGGGCTCCCCTCTACCGTTTAGTAAGGCGACGCATACTTGGCTGCTTCTTTGCCTGTGATTATGAGTCTGAATGAACTCATTTTTATTGTCGTATGCCATCATGTTGATTCAGCCATATAGCAAGTTTACATGACAAAGTAACACTGCCCACAGAGTTTTCTAGACTATAAGCATTATGAGATTTCATCGTCCAACCTTTTTTCCTACAGAGCTCCTGGTGCATTCTCATTGCTCCCCTTTCAGAAGCAGTCAAGTGCTTCTCCATTATGCCACCAGAACTTCATCAACCAGTAGCTTAAAATTTTACCTCTAAATTAATGCCTCTCATGTATTCATTTCCAGATTTTATATCTTGCCATTTGTCATATATTATTACACATTAATGTTGAACTACCACGTAATATTAATCATGATTGTAGTCAAATCCACATTTTTCCCCATCCAGCCATTTCCCTTTTCATCCATGTTCTTGGTAATTACAGCGGTGATCTCTTCTGGTTCCTTATATTTGAAACCTTGGATCAAGTCAGCTTTGCTTCTTAGTTTGTACTTAATATATAAATCACCACCAAGTCCTTTTATTTCTTTCATCATTATGGTTTCTAGCAGCTACCTTATCTGTTTCTGTTCTTCACCCCTTTCCTTCCTTCTTAGATTTTTATCCTTATATTTTGTCATCTTTTCTTCCTTTAATCCAAGAGCTATTTAGAATTTAAGGACCTTGCCAGGTTCCACCTCAATCAGAATGTGTATCTCTCACAAGTCTCTTAAATGTTGACAACAACAACATGGGATTGGTGGAATTATCACAGACTTCAGAACCCAAAGAGTTAGATTCAAGTTCTCATTATACTGGTGTACTGTGATTCTCCCTTTCTTTATATTCAGTCTATCTCACACAGTTATCATGAGGAACAAAGATCACAAAAGTATCACTGTGAAACACTATAAAATACTAGGTATTTATATTATATTAGAGTAATATTTGTTATTAGAAGAATAACTCAGGAGAAGGAACCAAGACCTTGAGAAAATATACTACAATATGTTACAGAATTATAGAGCATGGACTCACATTGAAGTCATACTTGAATTCTGCTTCTGCTGCTTAATCAGTTGCATAACTTGGAAAACTTAGTACCTTAGTGTCGTAGAATGAAAAAGGCTTAATAAATGTAAAACACTTTAGAGAGTGTTTGAAACTCATTATGTGCCCTGTACATTGAGAGTGGGGTAAGAACAAAGTGGGCAGGTGTGAGTACAAGAGTTTCAACTGCTGTTAAATCTCTTCCCAGCCCTGGTCATTTTAGGTGCATTGGAACAGAACCGTGTACCAGAGGGTCTTCAATCGCTGGTTTATTATTTTTTTCCAAAAGTAAATCACCAAGTTTTCCTTCTGTAGTGTCTCTGAGTGTCAGAAACACATTGTTAGAACTGAATCACTAGGTGAGGAGAAGATGCAGCAAAGATGGAAACACAGAACTCACCAATGTCTCCTTGGGCTTGCTCAAATCCCTTGTGATTCCGCCAGCTTGGGATAGAGCTGATCATGGACATGGAAATCGAGGAGGGATGAATATTCTGAGCAATCTATTTGGAGCTCATTATTAGATAAAAATTTTAAAAAGATATGGAAGTGTGTTCTTTAGTGTTAATAAATAGGTATGTCTGTCATGTAAGCAAAATGTTGCCATCCAAATGTTTTTAAATCAGCCTCAGTTGTTCTCTGTGTTCTAGAAGTCCTTTTCTTTAGTAAGCTCAGCTTTAAAGTATTTCAGGGACTCTTGAGGATATTGAGGATTCAGTGTTGAACTAAGAGCTACAATTGCAAATACTACTTACAATTTACATATATTAACTAATTATTACACAAAATTAGTGGGCAATTGAGGCAGGTATTCAATCCAACCAATCTAGTCCAATCCACCAGAACCTGTATTCTCAACCTTTGAGCTGTATAGTCTTCATATCTTATGCTTCAGTGTACAGAGAAGAGAAGTTCCATAGTCCCACAGCTGCTGCTATGAATTGCAACTCCAATTTTCCATGACAAGTGGTATAACGTACTAGATAATTTTTCATAATATGTATTGTGGATGTTTAATTTAGCAGTTATCAGCCTTTGTAACAGTTGAGTTATCCAGGCTAATTTGATGTAATCTTTGTAACTGAATACCAGGAAGCACTACAATAGGAACACACCCGATTGACTTAAAGGTTTGTGCCTCTTGGCAATAGACTAAAGATTCATTTTTTATATTGGTGTTGGAAAAGCAAAAATATTTCTGTCAAAAATTAAAAATCAAAGGCAGAAAAAACATATAACAAAATCAAGAAAACAAAGAACTTAAGACAAGATGTATTTCATTTGAAATTGAGTGTAATTCTGAATATGAGATACTCTACTTTTTAAAAACAATCATTGAACACTCACTGTTTCCTCAGAATGGACCGTGAGGATTTTACCCCCCAAAATAACATTGAGACGGGATGGAGCTGCTTGCATGCTTGATAATGTGTTTGTTTAGAAACTAGACTTGGAATTTATACATCAAATGATACCTGCATATTTAGAAATAGACTTAAGTCTCAGCACACTTTTATATGGATTATAAAAGTGAAAGTTCAGCAACAACCCACTTGGCAAACACAGACCAGGAGAGGTAGTATCAATCATATTTATTTAAGCACCACACTATAGAATAATACTATAGTATATCCTGCCAAGCATTGTGTTGAGACAGCAATCATTTTTATTCTTTAAGTGTGCAATCGTATTAAAAGGAATATATGATAAAATGTTTTTAAAATTCATTTTGTTTCCATCAAAAGATAGGATCTCAAGGACGGCTATGTGAACAAAACTTGTTAGGTGCCATTCATTCAGTTCCAACTCACTGCATCTCTATGTGCAATAAAGGGAACCGCCCTATCCTGCACCCTCCCCCTTGTTAGATATGTTTGAGCCTCTTATTGCAACCCCTGTGTCAATTTTAAGCAAAACTGTAAGTCCCCAACACCCAATAGTCACTTTTCCTGCCTTAAAGAAATAATGGGTGAATCAAAGATAATTGTGCCCACATACACGTTTTAAACTTCCTCCTTTGATTAGGGACTAGACAAACCCACTTGTGACAGAAGAACCACGAACCGTAATTGAAGGAAACAAATATAAAAACCAATGTTGGATCAATTCCAAGTGATATCTATCTTGACTTTTGTTGTCATTTTTTAAAACTAATTTATTGATAGCTAATAAAGATATAGCATTCCAAAGTTCAATCACATCAAGCAGAATTGTACAAATGCTACCACAACCTGTTTGAAAACATCATCTTCCTTCTTAAACTCTTTGACATCAGCTTCCTTTTAACTCTCTCCCCCACTGTACCTTTATCCTACTTGTTGTCTCTTTAAGTTCATCAGTCCTGAGCTTCATATATTGAAAAACAGAAAAAAATATATAACAAAAATTCAAGAGGGATAGCCCCCGTTACAAAATACACCAGAGATTACCCCAATTATGAAAAAAGAAGAAAAAATGGAAAATATTGAAAACCAAATCAGGCCTGACGTGCATCGGGGGTGGAAGGGAGGGATTTCAACTCATGGCAATTTTACAGGAAGTGTGGAACAGCTTTCCAAGGCTATCCTCTTTACAGAAGTAGGCTGCTCTACCTTTCTCCCACAGAGAAAGCTGGTTTGAAACATGAATGTTTATCCACTGAACCATCAGTGCTTCTCATTGAGAGAACAGCACAGGGAAATTACTATTCTTCTTAAACACAAGGAAGTCCAGAAAGCAACAGTTAAAATAAAAAGACAACAGGTGTTCTGTTTGCATTAGCCATGTTGAAGAAGGGAGAACTTCTCCTGCTTCAAACCACTCATATAATTACTTATTTTGTTGGTTGTAACAGAATGTAAACTCCAAAACAAGGAAGCTTATTTCTAATATAATTATGCACACACAAATATTTATTTTCTTTCAAATGTGTTCTAAATTACTTATTGTTATTTTGAATGTAAGTTATATGCCTGGCTTTATATTTAAGCACGATATGATAAAACTAAATATTATCTCCACACAGACATATAGAGAAAGCTCCCAAGCAACAAAGATAAAATCCAGTATCAATCTTTGATTGATTATATTGGGAAACTATTGAACCAGAGTCTGATAACATGAAATATACAGACACTAACGTTTCCTGAAGGTTTACCCTAACCTAAGGACTATTGTGTCAGTGCATCGGACACTAATTGAACACTAGTAGCAGAAGACCTGTTGAGCTGTGCGCGGACAACAAAATCATCATTCATGAAGAAAACAAAAGGTTATTTAAAAGACAGAGCAAAGTGGATGTCACACATGTAACTTGAGGGCTTAAGTTAGAAAATGCATGGTGTCTGAGGAAGCAAAAGACAACTGTGCCAAGATTGGTGATCTGTTGGTAGTTGGACCAAAAAGGTCTTGATACAATAATGCCCTACACGCTGTATTAAGATATGTATTATTCCTGCATACCTGTGACAGACATTCTGTTTTATTTTGGTTTTGTTTGTACCTATTAGCGTGTATCTCAGAGGCATTATGTTATTGGGGGGGGTGTCACCCTCTCAAAGTTGTGTTATATTTTTTTCTATTTTTATAAATGAAATCCAGGATTGTGGGGTGATGAGGGGGCAAGTATAAGGTGGTGGTAAAGGGAGATGGTGTCAAGGAATCCAGGAAGTAAAAAGTATTTTTGGAAACTGATTGTGGAAGCAACTGTACAATTCTGCTTGATGTGAATGAACTAGGGAATTATGTGATACATATATTGACTCCTAAATAATAATATTTTTTCTTAAAAGTAGTTGTCAGAAGAGACTATGATACTTGATCTTAATCATAGAGTAGCTAAAGCAAATGGAAGAAAAGATGACCACATCTTGCTAAATGGACTATTTCCAGGGCCGCTCCAGAAGACAAAGTCAAATATTCTAGCCAAATATGCAAAAACTAGAATTATGAAAACAAAAGGGAAAAACACACTCAGAATAGCTGAAGCCGAAAGCATTAAAATAAGATGGAAAAAAAAAAGTATTTCAAGAGGTAACATGTGAGCAAGAAGCAATTTTGCTGAAGGAAGAATTTCACTCTGCATTTACCAAAAACAAGGCTCCAGCAATTGATGGAATATCCATGGAAATGCTTCAGAAAGCTGAAGAAACACTGGATGCTCTCACTCATATATGCTAGGAAATTTGGCCAATGAACTGAAGACACATATTTGTGCCTATTACAAAAAAGCGACCCAACAGAATGCTCAAGCTAGAACAGTGTAATTGATCACACATGCAAGGAAAGTTTTGCTACAAATCACTCAACAATCTTGCAGCAGCACATTGTCATGGAGCAGCCAGCGGTGCAGGTTGGATTCAGGGGAGGAAAAGAGATAGCATTGCTGATGTCAGTAATTATCATTACTTCCATAAGCCATCAGGAGTAGGTCTTAAGGCAAGTATAATAATGGAGCAGTAATTATATAATCCAGCAAAATATTATACAATGTAGAGGATATGACATGTATAACTTAACTCTTTTTGACCCCTATGAAAAGGACTTGCACAGGGCTGAGCCCCGGTGGCATAGTGGTTGTGTGCGGGACTGCGGCCCACTGGGACGGAGGTTCAATTTCAGCAGTGGGGCTGGGCCTCCTACTCCCACCACCGGAGAGCAGTGATGCCTACAAAAAAAAAAAAAAAAGAAAAGGACTTGCACAATACTCATGCTAGAATATGTGTGTCTTTTCCAAATATCACCATAAACCTACATTACAGAGTTTCTTCTCTGACATGTTCATCTTGAACTATCCTTTGCTTTTAGTCAATGACAACTTTACTATTTTGTGTTCCATCAAGTTGATTCCCACTGAGAGTGGTGCTATTGTTTGATAAAACTGTCCCATAAGATTTTCTAGGCAAGATTTCTTAATTATCATTTTCTGGTCATACCTTTTTTCATGCTAGGAATTGCCCATTCTCCTCCACACCTACTCTAAATACCTCCTGTTGCGAGTAGATTTCTCAGATTTTTCCATGTTCCAGGGGGGGTAATTACAAAGTCTGATCTCTAACGAATTCAATTTTACACCAAAAAATTGCAAGAGCTTGACATTTTATATTGTTTAGAAACATAGGTTGTTAAGTCAAAGAGGATGAAATGTGACACTAGATTTGGCAAAATATTTTGATCTAGTACACTTATCAGTGATTGTGGCAGTCATGCACTTATGTTAATTTTATAATTGAAATGTAGGGGTGGAGTCTGGCCTGTTAGTCAGGAGAAAGCCATTGAGTAGCCAATGAGGCCTCTGTGTGGGCATGGCTTTCACTTGAGACTGGGAAATCTCACGGTATTTCCCTCATGAAGATGAGAAGTTGTATTCCCCAGTTGTTGGGAGTTAGTTAGAGAGATGATTAACCACAGGCAACACAGAATGGCGGCGGCTGGGAGGCTGGAGTAGCCGGTGGAGAGACCACACGGCTTAGCCCTGATGAAGACAGACCTCTGAAGCTGGAGTGGCATGCTGTTGATGGACCTGAGCCCTGGAAGAGAGGAGCCATGGAGAGACCCCTGCCAGTGCCACAATTCTGCATCCACTGACCTGTGACTTCTTGAGTCGGAAGCAGACTTTATAGACAGATTTCGGGCATATGGGTTAATATTGGACTTATGACTTTGCACTGGGCTGGATTGGGATGCCTTCTTAGTGATAATACATTTATATTATTTAATTTAAAATAATTTTATTGGGCGCTCATACAACTCTTATCATAATCCATCCATCCATCCATCCATTGTATCAGGCACATTTGTACATTTGTTGCCATCAACATTTTCAAAGCTTTCTACTTGAGTCCTTTGTATCAGCTCCTCATTTTCCCTCTATCTCCTCACTGCCCCCTTCTTAATGAGCCCTTGATAATATAAAAATTATTATTTTGTCATATCTTACACTGTCCAATGTGTCCCTCCATACTACATGTTTTATGAAACATAATCCCCCAAATTGTTTCTTATAGTTTTAATTCTGTTTACTCATTTTCCTCATTGACCCTGAGGGATATAGTTCTCTGTTATCAACTTATTTGCTCTGTGGTGAATATTTTGAAATATTAATGCTCCTTTTCTTTTTGCCTCTTTGAGTGGTCTCATTTAATTTTACAGCTTCAGTCATCATATAGGCATCAATAAATCCCAGAGAAATGTTTCCAATAGCAACTTCTCAGATAAACCCAAGTTCAACATTCCAAATGCCCTTCTGGATGGTTCCATATTGTTATTTGCCTCATGAGCTTCGGAACCTCAACACATAATTTCTAATTTTATTTTGTTCTCTCCAGCTTTTTGTCTTCTCTATCTCTGAGAGCATTATCACCACTATTTGTCAGCTTTATTTTCATCCTATTAAATGAGACATACATGAATCCCTCGGAATCCAGTTTATTTGCAAGTTCCTCACCTTCTTGCATCTCATTTGCAATAAAACTTAAGAACATTTTTAGTTTCTCATAGTTTCAAAACCTCAGTCAGTCTTCCTTCTCTCTTAACATCCACATCTACTTAGTTACTAGAGCTTTTAAAAATATAATTTTGTGGGCACGTACAGCACATATTATGCAACTAAGTAGTTCAATTGTATTCAACGTTTGGTGCAATTATCATCACAATCAATTTCACAGTGTTTTCTTTCCATACTCATGGTTGTAAGCTCCCCATTTTCTCCAAACCTCCCCTACAGTACTCCTAAGTAAATATCAACCCTGTTACTCTTTCTTAAGTTCTACCTACTCCGAATTTCAAATACAAAGCACAATCAGGGAGCAATGAAATAAATAACTGCAATGACTAAACAAAACAGAAAACCTCAATAAAAAGAAAAGCATAAAATGTTACAAAGATGGAAGCAACTTTAAAATGGATGAAAAGGAAGAATAAATGATAAAGTTTTTCATTTCAACCTAACTACACCTGCCATAATAGATTTTACACTGCTCTCTGTCTGATAGCAAGACTATTCGCATCACTGGACTATGATCAAAGAGAATTTCACAGGAAGCTTGATCCATGTAAGGATCCTACACATCGATTTTGGCTTCTACTGTAATCCATAACCTTTTATAAATTGGATGTTCAGAGTTTTAACTCTGATACCACTCCCTGATCTGGATTTGGATTTTAATATTTACAATCTTTAGGTCACACAGACTGGTGTGCTTCTTCCAGGTGGACTTGGTTGATGCCTCACTTAGATTGGAAGGCAAGTCTTTAAGTCCCAGATATTATTCTTTCTGATAGACAGGCACCAACTGGTTTCTTCACCACACTTTGCTATATTAACTCTTCATGTCATGAGAATGAACACCGAACAGGATCATGCCATTACAACTACTTTTTCTTAGATTGGCAATAGAAATAAACCTGAGTCCCCAATCTATTCATATAGCTAGGGATTATATATGCCCCTTGTGCACTTTGCAGACATCATTAACATTTTATGTTAGAGAACAATATCAATCTTCCCCCTGGGGCAGCACTGTTGATACATGGAAATTATACAAACATAGTTTGACTCTGAACCACGATATATGAATTGTTGCCATACAAATTAAATTCTGGGCAATATTTACATAAATATTGAGGGTTGGTGTTAGGGCAAAACTCAATAATAATCATTAAGGCAGAACCATGCTTACCAGATTAATAAATGCATAAAAAAGCAAATATATGATACTTCGTAACCAAGTTTCACTGGATAAGTTCTAAGATAATTTTTTACTTTCTCGATGTTGATTTTCTTCCCCACCACCACAGCTTTAGTTAGTTCCCTCTCTCCCCTTGGGACTACTGCTCTAAGAATCTTTTCATTGTTTGCCCGACCTCCAAAACATAAGTCAAAATTAGCAATTTTACTGTACTCTTCTTTGGCTTAAAAGTATTTAACAGTATGATGGTATTCGAGCAATTTTCAAATTTCTAAAGATCATAAAATTCTTTGTTGAAAGAAAATCCTACCAAGAGATCTAATTTATAGAACAGATAAAATCAGAGCTGCTCTGGATAAAGCAGGGGTTGGTGTTACAAGCATCGACATCGAGCTTCCTTTGAATTTCCTAAGGAACGTTGAAAATCACTCTGTAAACTCTAGGTGCCTTATTTTGCATGCCAAATTCCACCCAGGCAGTCATGTCCCTCACCTCTTACTTCTAAGACATTAGCCCACATGGCAGTCGATAGTTACTCTTGACTCGTGGAACTTCTCATGTTTTATTGTGACTTTTCACATTTGCTGTCCTCTAAATCTGAAATGACCACTTTCTCTTTATAAAATGTTTTTTTCCGTCATGTTTTATAAGCCATAGTGAGCAGTTATAAAACAATTATTTTGTATTCCTTTCTGTTTTTTTCTCATTTTTTTTCCTCAAATAATTGGAGAGCTCCTTGAGAATGGAGCCCATGGTTTTTCCATATCTGTATTCCTTAGATCCAACATGGCCTCTGAAATGTGTTTTTATATATGATTGTTTCCAGAGGATTTATATGTTTTGTAACTCATTATGCTATTCTTTGAATATATATATATATATATATATATATATTTTGTGGGCATCACTGCTCTCCGGTGGTGGGAGTAGGAGGCCCAGCCCCACTGCTAGAATTGAACCTCCGTCCCAGTGGGCCACAGTCCTGCGCACAACTACTATGCCACCGGGGCTCAGCTCTGCTTATATTTTTAAAAACTAAGCATACCGTTTTAAGAATGGATTTATTATCCTCATGGCTATATGACTAATGCTCTTTTCTTGTTCAGTAGCTGTGTTAGTCTGGGTAGACTAGGTAAACAAATTTATAAACATACATATGTGTGTAAGAAAATGCTTTATATATAAGAACAACTGTACATCAAGAAAACATCCCAGCCCAGTCCAGCTCAAGGTCATAAGTGTGATATTAGCCCATATGTCTGATATCAATCCATAAGTCCTCTACAGACTCATGAAGCACATGACACCAGGACTAACACAGGCCAGTGGGTGCAGAGTCTTGTGTACCCATGGTGGTAAAAGCATCTCAGCACTGGAAGGGGCCTCTCTGTGGCTTCTCAAGCATCTCAGCACTGGCAGGAGTCTCTTTGTGGCTTTTCTGACTTCAGAGGTCTTATTCCATAAGGGCATGTGGTTTCTCCTCTGGGAAGTCTCACAAGGAGTCAGCCTTGTGTCTTGTCCGTAGATTGTCTCCAAGGGACTAAGTCTTAAGTCTCTCACCTCGAAGGTGGAAATATGACTGGATTTCCCAGAATTTTCAAGAGATGCCTATGCCCACACAGAGGTCTCATTGTCTATGTTCAGATTGACAGACAACTCCACCCCTACACTGTTAATCCTCAAATTGACACCAGATTAGGTGACTGCCACAGTAGCCAAAGATTAAAATGCATGTATGACTTTTGTATCATGGCATACAAAGCTGATTTAACCATTATTTATTGAATACCTATGAATTGTAGACTCTGGCATAAGCCTTTTACATTATTTATCATACTTGAATTTTAAATATTATTTTTTGTCAATTGATAGTATCTAAGTATATACTATAGAGTGATATTTTGACAAAAAATGACATTTGATATTTGATTTTTTTGGCTGAAATTTAGAAGTAATATGTATCCATTATTTTTGAAAACATAAAAATAAATATAAAGAGGGCTGAGCCACAGTGATAGAGTGGTTGTGCATGGGACGGTGGTCCACTGGGATGGAGGTTCGATTCCAGCTCCTTGGAGCAAAGGCTGGGCCTCCTACTACCACCACCTGAAGACAGTGATGCCAAAAATAAATAAATAAATATAAAGAATAAGTTAAAATGCATCCAGAATAGGGGACTCCAGGAATTTCACAGAATATTCAATCATCTCTTTTTTTAACCCTCTCTTAATTCCATTTTTCCATCAATTTTTGCAACTCTCTCCTATAGTGACTCTAAAGATGCATTGCTGCAACATAGACTTATTGGAAGAGAGCTAACTAACTATTAATCTGGATAAATAGAAACTTCTACAAGTTAAGAAGACATCTATGGTTAAGGGGTCACCAGCATATTAGGCACAATAGTTCCAGTGGATCACATTATAATTAATCCACTACCACTGCAGTAGCTGCCAGAGAACTAGAATAGTGTCCAGTTCTTCATCTAGAGATTCTGCCCAGAGTGTTAATGAATTTTACATCAATGTTCATTAGCGATGTCAGTCTGTAGTTCTCAATTCTTGTGGGATCCTTCCCTGCTTTAGATATCAGCGTTACTTTAACTTCATTAAAAGTTTGGAAGCTTGCGATTCTTTTCTATGCTTGAGAAGAGTCTGTGTAGGACTGGTATCAGTTCTTCGCTGAATGCATGGTAGAACCTCCTTTAAAGCTGTCTAGCCCTGGGGATATCTTACTTGGGAGTCCCTTGATAACCTTATCTATTTCTTTTATTGATACGGGTCTGTTGTGATCCTTGATGTCCATTTGGGATAATCTAGGGAGAATGATTTTTCCAAGTATTTGTTCATGTCTTCCAAGGTGTTGGAGTACAGGCATTCATGGTATTGTGTAATTAATATCTTAATTTCATTAGAATCTGTTGTAATTTCCCCTGTTTCATCTCTCATCATGGCTATTTTTTCCCTTCTTTCTTTGGTTAGATTTGGCAAGGTCTATCAATTCTGTTAATCTTTTTAAAGAACCAGCTTTCTGCCAAATTGATTTTTTGCATTGCTTTCTTGTTTTCCCACTCATTTATCTGCCTTGATTTTTATTATTTCTGTTCTTTTGCTATTAGTATGATGACTCTGTTGACATTGCTCTAATTGCTGGAGGCGTTGTTATAGCATATCCATCATAAGTCTGTTCCTTTTTCATGTGTGCATTAATTGCTAGGAAGTCTTCCACCAGCAAGTGTTTTTGCTGGGTCCCAAAAGTTTTATACATTGTATTTTTGTTCTCCTTGGTTTCTTAAAGCTCCTTAATTTCATTTCTGATCTGTGTCAAAACTGACTTTTCAGTAGGGTGGTATTATTCAACTACCAATTATTTGCCCTTGTTTTCTTAACCTTCCTTTTGCTGTTGTCCTTATTTTGTTGTGGT
This sequence comes from Nesogale talazaci, assembly GCA_004026705.1. NCBI lineage: Eukaryota > Metazoa > Chordata > Mammalia > Afrosoricida > Tenrecidae > Nesogale > Nesogale talazaci. The sequence goes on along the minus strand of PVJH01022184.1, from coordinate 3,892 downwards.
TCCAATTAATAAGTCTGAAGTATCTCTATGTGCTTGAATATGCGCAGGCTTGTCTTGTGTCCCAACAGGTGGTCTACCTTCAAGTATTTTCCATGTGTGCTTGAAAAGAATGTAATTATTTTTTTTTGCATTTGGATGGAGAGCTTGAAAAATATCTAATAGGCCAAGTTGCTTAAATGAAGAGCTCAGTTCTGTAGCTTCTTCATTAAACTTCTTTCCCTGTGATCATCTTTCTTGGATAGTAGTATATTAAAATCACCTTCAATGATTGCTGATCCTATGCTTTCTTTTTTCATCTTTTGGAGTATTTGATTGACGGATTTTGTGGGTCTCTGGTTCTTGGTCTACTGATCCCTGGAGCATTATATAATGCTCCTCTTTATTATTTGTTACGGCTTACACCTTGAGGTCAACTTTGTCAGAGATCAGAATTACAAACCATGCCTTCTTTGATTAGCCATTTGTTTAGTATATATTTTGCCAACCTTTATTTATCAGCTTATTTATCCAGTGAATATGAGATGTGTCTTTTGTTGACAATAGATCAATAAGTTATATTTTGTAAGTCAGTTTGGCAGTCTCTATTTTTAATGGGTTAATTTAGTCAATGGATATTCAGATGGATTACCTTCTTCTGTGTAGACTGTGATGTCGTCTTATTCATTTTGTGTTGGGTATTTAATTACCTACCTTCTTGTCTATGTGTTGTTTATGTGTATGTGTGTGTGTGTCGGGGGGGGGGTGTTAATCTTGCCTTCCCTTCATCATTGAGCTAATGTTGTCTTGGAGACTGTTTCTGATGTGTTGACCTCTGGGTGGAATTGATCTATGTGCTGGTTTCCTATTTGTGCTTGGTGCAAGTTTTTCTGACCAGAGTGGGTTGGTAAGAATTTTTTTTAGAGTTTCTTTTAATCATTTTATTGGTGGCCATACAACTCTTATCACAATCCATTCATACATCCATTGTATGCCAAGCACATTTGTACATTTGCTGCCATCACCATTCTCAAAACATTTGCTTTCTACTTAAGCACTTGGTATTAACTCTTCATTTTTTGGTAAGAGTTTTTTTGTAGAGCTGGGTTGCTTCTAATGTATAGTTTGGCGGAGTAGGAGATTCTTGAAAATTCTTTCAAATTTTGGAAGATATTATTCCACTCTCTCCTCTTTGTTATGGTGTCTGCTGATTGGATTGAGCATATTCTTTTCTGAGTCCTTTTATAGGTGACATTTCCCCCCTCGCTGCTCTTTTGAGTTTCTCATTTTCCTCAAATTTGGATAGTTTAACTTTTATGTCTTGGTGGCTTCTTATTGGGATACAGTCGAGCAGGTGTCCTCTCTGCTTCCTGAATGGTTGACTGATCCTCATTCATTAAGCTCCCTTGCTAATTTTGCAGTTGATGTCTTGGTTGTTTCTTGTTCTGGTAATACAATTAATTGAATGCTGTTCCTCTTCATAGCAACAGACATTGTTCTTAGATTTCCTTAAGCTTATTTGATTAACTTGTTTGACTCTCTTTCCCATTTGCTGAGATCTGCCTGGTTGCCTTGAGTTCACTGGCACCCTTCTCTGCTCCCTCTAATTTTTAGGTGGCATCTGTTAATTTTTGTACAAGGTTACAAAAGCAAATAAAAAATTAACATTGTTTCATTGATGCTATACTGTGCCCTGGATGATTTATCCCTTCCTTGTGACACTTCTGTGAGGGATGTCCCATTATCTGCAGAGGTCTCTGCTTTAAGCCCTCTTCTTCTCGGAAATGTTTTTTTTTGTCTGTTTCTTTGGGGTCTTCTGATGCCTGTTACCCAATCCTGTCGATTCCTCATGATGATGCTCTTGAGACCTGGAAGACTGGAATTATCCGTCTCAGTGACTCTCCTGTGTTGACTTCTACGGAGTCCCTCCATTGTCTCTTCCTCTGGCTCTGTCTTTCCTCCTTCCAGCTTGTCATCTTTTCAAACATTTGGGTCATAATCCTCTTTCCTACTTAGAGTCTGAATTGGTTCTATTAATGTCTAGCTCCTTAAATTCACTGCCATTGATTTGATTCCTATCCATCAACTGTATAGGGCAGGGTAGGATGGCTCTTCAGATTTTGGGGTCTATAAATCTTCACTGGAGCTGATAACCTCATCTTGGTCCTGCGAAGGAACTAGTGGGATACAGATGCTGTCTTTGCAGTTATCAGCCCAATATGTAATCCACTGTACCACCCAAGTCTCCTTGCCTCGCTCCATAGAACTCTTTTATCCATACCTCAAGCTTACTATCTTCTTTTTTTACCATATATTTCTCCTAAAGGGCTGCATTACCATCAATTACAATCCATGCTACTCAATTATAAGCGTACTGCAATTTTGCCATAATTTTGTTTGTTTTTTTCCTACTCCCATTGTGCCTCCCTCCCTGCATAATTTCTTGTGCCTCACCTGTCGCGGGTCCTGAATCTTCACTGGTCTTCTCATAGTGTTAGAATTCTAAACTTTTATTGTAAAAAACACTTTTCCTTTTCCCCATTTTTCATTATGAGAGTGGCATCAATAAATATTTATATTTATAAGATGGACTAACTTTACTAAGTACAATGGTCTCTAGTTTTGTCTGAGTCTTGATGTTTTCAAGAGAACCATCATTGATTTTATTGATGTCTACTATGATATTGAAGAAATATACCAGTTTCGCTTATTCATTACTCTATGATCAGAGTTTTGCGTTGTTTTCATCTTTTTGCTATTATGAAAATTGCTTCATTGAACATAGGTATGTATACATCTGTTCACGTTGTGCTGCATACTTTATTTCTTTATGCTCTATACCCAGTAGAGGAATTGTAGGATCATAAGGTAATTTCATTTGCTTCTGTTTAAGGAAGGACCACACTGATTGCCATACTGGTTGTACAATCCTACATTCCCACCAGCAATGTAGGAGCAATCCCATCTGTCCACAGTCTCTTCTGTATTCATTATTATTTTAATTTAATAATATTGTCAGTGTGTAGTGGTATCTCATTGTTTTTATTTTCAGCTTGCATTTCTCTTATTATCAATGAAAGGCAAACTTTTTTTTCAAATGGTTGCTGGACATCTGAATGTCTTTAGTAAACTGTGTATTCATATCTTATGTCCACGTTGGTTGGGCTGTTTGTTTTTTTCCTTTTTAATGTGTTGTTTTCTATAGTTTTAAAATTTGCTCTCTATCTGATATATCATTGTTAAATATTTTCCCTAATCTGTGGGTTCACATTTTACTCTTTTAATGAAGTCTTTTTGTGGGAATAAATGTCATATTTTAGAAGTCTCAGTTCTCATTTTGTCTAATATACTTTTATAGTATAAGCATGTTTATTATGTTTAGTAGTAAATTTATGTCTTGTATTAAAATTCTTAAGTTGGACCCTAAGTTTTTGTTGGTGGTCTTAATTTCTCTAGGGTCCTTATTTATGTCTTTCATTCATCTTGAGTTCATTTTTGTACATAGCGTGAGTTACAGATGCTGTTACATTCTTTGGCAGGTGAACATCCACTTTTTCATGTCCTACTTATTGAAGAGGATATCCCTTCACCACTTAATGTGTTATAGTCTTTTATACCACATCAGGTAGCTGTGGGTACTTTGTTGTAGTTATCAGTTTTTAACTTTAATCTGTTGGTCTTCATAGTTGTTGTTGTGATTACCTTGGCTACATAATAAGTTTTAAAGTCTGAGCATGAAATCTTCCTATTGTTTTAAATAGTGTTTTATTTACCTTGTTTTTTATTCCTTTCCATATAAAGTTGAGGATTAGTATTTCCATTTCTTTAAAGATTGTGCTGGCATTTTCATCCGAATTCCATTACATTTGTGAAGTGTTTTATGCTAGTGTTGGCATTTTTTTGTTTGTTTTGTTTT
>PVJH01022183.1:0-37152 GCA_004026705.1 Nesogale talazaci | reverse complement strand
AAAAGAAGGTAAAGGGCAGGATAGAAAATACTTGTTTATCAATGGAAAAGACCACCAGAGCTATTCAGAGATAATGAATTGGCCTGGGAAGAAAGACTGAGTATTCATACAAACTCCAGAATGAATTTCCTGTCTGAGACTTGAACACCATGAGCTCTGAGGCAGTGGGTTTATAAAGTGTCAGGATATGCACACCCGAAAGGGAGAGGGATGCTACAGAGGATCAGTGAATAGCAGAAGAAACCCCCACCCCCACCCCAGAAAGCCAGCCCTTGGTGCCTAGGCCACCAATAGCCAATGTAAAGTCCAGTATAACACTTACCCTGGTTCTGAGCCCCGTTGGTATAATGGTTATGAGTGGGGCTCTGAACCACATGGTCGGTAGTTTCAAACCACCATCAGGAGCTCCTCAGGAGAAAGACTGGGGTTTCCTACTTCCGTAAACAATTATAATGAAGGAAACCCACAAGGGGGTCACTATGAATCAGCCTTGCCTTGAGTTTGGTTTTTGGTTGAGACTGGCTAAGCAAGTGTCCTTTGGACTTTTTGTCAAAGTATCCATCTCGCTTCAATCAACTCACTCTTTCTGTTCAATGTTTTCTCTGACTTGTCCTTCCCTTAAATTTTTCTTGGGAGCAGGCCAAGACCCAAGAGTAGAGAAACTTGAAACTGCACCTCCTCCTAGCAACACTAGCCCAAGAAGCAAATTTTGCACTTGCAAATGTTTTACATGATAAAAGACAAACAGAAATGGGAAATAACCCAAGATCATTCAACTATAAGCGGCTTTCTGCAGTGGTGTCTTTACCTGATACTAAGATTTCCCTCACTTTGTCCTATCTGCCTTAGGAAAATTTTAAAGTTCTAAATTTTAAATGTCTTTTTACTACATTAGAGTTCAAATTGAATTATTTTAATAAGACTTTATTGATATCTAGGACCAAGTGCTGTTCAAGCAGGACACCATTGACTGGAAGGTGGTGGGAATGTAGGTTCTTGATTAAAAATTTGTTCTATAGGGAGCAACAAAAAATTTCATAGAAAAAATTTCATAGAACACAAAAATAGTATTGTAATAGGTTTAATTTAAAACGCTGCAGGAAGTTGTTAAATTGTTAAAAAGCGGGACGTCTGTCACTTTATGTTAAAGTCAAGTCGCTCCGCCATCAGCTCTCGGTCTTCAAAATGTACTCACCCTCCTGGAGCCACCCCATAGCAACCACTTCCTGATTGGCCTCCATTTCACTCTTCATTCTATGCTCTGCAAAGCCTGCTTCAGTGTCTCTTACCACATTGGTACTTTGCATTTGTTGAATAAATAGTTTATATTTTATATAATGTAATCATCTACAATTATTGAGACATGTACTGAGGCTTTTATTGAAATTAGACATTTATTCCTGAAAGTCATGGTCCATTGCTATAGCAAGACTAGTCCTGGCAACAGCATTAACACATATGATTATATCTTCATTATTCGTGACAAAGAAAGACCCACTGCTTTTGACTGGTTTCCAAATAATAGAGACTTTGTGCATCAGAGTAGAACTGACCCATGGGATTAGAAGCTATCTATCTTTACAAGAGTACAACGCCTCCTCCAGCTGGTTGGTTTGACCCATCAACCTTGTGGATAACAGACCAGTGCTTAACCCACCGCACCTGAGGGCAACTCCTTTCTTTGGCAAGAAAATACCTTAAACATGATAGAACTGTTTAGCACTCATTTCACAATACTGAGAAAAGTCTTGTCATAACATACTTGCTGTATTATTTCACTGCAGAATATATATCATAAATGCTTATTAAATAGGCACAAATTAAAAATCCCAACTACTTGCACCACTCTAGTGAATTCAGTCCCATAAACTCACTGCCTTCAACTCTGTTCCAATTCACTGTCCCTGTAGGTTTCTAAGACTTTCATCTCCAATTTCAAACTCTTGACCCAGCAGGTGGCAGCCCACGTGGGAACCCCTGCACCACCTCGATGGCTGCATTTCCAAGGGATGGCAATTAACATTGTTGTGCCTTTTCATCACTGTCAGAATTGGAGATCTCCATGCAGATCTCCATCAGCAGGGCTCTTCATTAGTGAATAAAAATCTAACTGTTCTGTTGGATCTCTATTGAGATTCATGCTAATGGGTTTTTGTTGTTCATTTAAAAATTTATTTTCATATCAAACGTTCATCTAGAAATCTGCTATAAACAAACTAATGTATTAAACTTAGAAAAATAATGGTATGTATCTTAATTACCTAATCTGCTATAACAGAAACTCCATAAGTGGATTCCTTGCACCAAGACCTGGGAACCTTTTTTCTATCAAAGACCATTTAGATATTTATAACATTATTCTCAAGCCATCCAAAATTTTCAGCCTAAAAGTTGATCTGATGTATTTGATCAAACATTTCGTTAACCTACCCTTAATGTGATGTGGCACTCCTTTTCTTTGGTGAGGTGTGAGATGTTAGCTGGTGCAGTGGTTAGGGATTATGGTTAGGGATTATGTCAACTAGACTCTTTAGAGCACAACCTATTTGCAGCCTTCAGTTGCAGCCTGAAGACATCTCCTAGTGTTGTCTGCCAATCCAGGGACCATCAGCCCACCACCTACAGTAGATTCACTTGACAACCTTAGATTCATTTACTTCTTATCTGCAACCACCAGCCTCCCTCTGATGCCCCTTCCACCATCCTGCTTCCTGATCATCAGCTTCCAGAGTTAGGAGAAGCCAGACATGACTGGACTGGACTTACCTACTTCTATAACTGTGTAAGCCATTTCTCAATATCAATCTCTTGCTATATACAAATGCAAGTATTAGTGAATTTGCTGCCCTATAAATCCCAACCTAACACATTTTAGAACAGGAGTGGTTCTCCTGAAACAAATAGTAAAGATGAGTTTCCTAAATTAGTGCTCAGGTTTCATTAGGTCTAAAGGATTGAGAATGCTACTGAGCTCTAAGTATGGATAAGTCTGTACTGTTAGTAAACAAGACCCTATGAATCCATGGAGTGAAGTGGAAAAGTTAATACCCAAATTAGCACCACCAATAGATAAAGTGTCTTGAGAAGTGAGGCCCTGGGTGGTCATGTGTTCAATATCTTTCTACATTCTTGACAAGGAAGCTGATTGGTTGGTATTTCTTACAACAATCAAAATAATAAAGGAAATAGATGAATTTACAGCTTCAGAGTCCCGACTCAAATGCTGGATAGATGACCTTGAAGCTTCTACTTGTGCCATAAAAGAAACTCTTAGCAACAGACCTGATATTGCTGAAAACTAAATCCAGAGTCTTATCATATGAGTAGATGAATTACAACACCAGCTTCTGCCTAGAAAGTTAAGTGGTGTTGATATTAAAAGTGAGAGAACTGATTGGAAAGAAATGGAACTCTGAGATTGGAGATAGGGAAAGAGAGGTTTATACAGGGAAGATGTAGACTTTGAGCCCCAGGTTCCAATGAGCCATTCCAGCCATGAGCACCACCCCTCCCATCTGAAGAGATTCAATCAATCTCAGTAAAACCACCCACCCACACTCAAGATAAACCCAACTACACATGCTGATAACAGCTTTTGGGGAATTCCCTGAGGCAGATACCTTACAAGATACAGCTTTAGGATCTCAGGACACACCTTCCCCACATGTTATTGCCTTGATGTCTAACTAGATTAAGGTGTGTTCTCAAAGGTGAAGTTGAAGTTCATATGGCAACCCAACAGAAAGTATGCTGTATACCTAAGGAACTGCTAGAGTTCTCTAATATTTACAGAGCGAAACATGGAGATTATATGTTCAAACAGTTAAAATGGATGTGGGATAATGGACTAAGGAATGTAAGCTTGATTAGTCTGAATTTATCACAATGAGCTCTCTACAGATTCTTCAAATCTGTGTTTCAGCTAAAGAGGTTAGGTTAAAGTAACAGTTTATTTGGGCAGTTTACTGGAACATGGGTTACAAGATGGCCTACACTGTCAGGTTGAAATATTAGACATACCTTAGTATATCATAGAGGAAGCCATCCAAAAGCTTAGAGAAATTGGCATGTGAGGGTGGATTTATAAGGATAAATCCATAGACTCACAAAGGGAGTGCTCTGAGGACGTATACAAAAAACAGAATCAAATTTGTGAAAGGAGCCCAGCATCTCTGAAGACTCCTATTACAGTACCGTCTTTCTCCCAATCTGTACCTCTGACTTCATTGGAAGTTGACTGAGGAATAGAAAACTTGTGCTTGGCTTACTGATGGTTCTACGTGATACTCAGATATTCAAAGGGTAATCCTCCCAAAGTATAGAATTTCAAGTAGTACACTTGGTTATTCAGTTTGCTTAGAGGACAAATAACTAAATATGTGACTGTATAATGATCTGTGGGCTATAGCCAATGGTGTGTGGGAGGGTCAGAGTCTTGGAAGGAACATGATTGGAAAATCGGTGGCAAGGAGATACAGAGAAGAGGTCTGAGAATAGACCTCTTTGAATAAGCCAAAAAAGTGAAAACATTTGTGTCCCTGGTAAATGCACACCAAAGGGTTGTCTGCAGGAAAAAAAAAGGTTTCACAATCAAATGCATAGAGTGACATATTATGTGGCCAGTCACCCTCTTTCCCCAGCCACTCCTGGACTTCCTCAGGGAGTTCATGAACAACATGGCTATTGTGACAGAGGAAGAGGTTATGCCTGGGCTCAGTAATATGGACTTCCACGCACCACGGTTACTGCCACTGCTAAGTGCACCAGGTGCCAGCAGAAGAGACCAAGACAGTCCAAGATATTGTATCAAGATACCATTCCACAGGGGATACACAAGCAGGTTGATTACCAAGGCCCACTTTCTTCACGGAAAGGGCAGTGTTTCTTTCCTACTAGAATAGCCGCTTACTCTGGATTTACTCTGGAATCACTTACTCAGATTTGCTTTCTGCACACAATGTTTCTGCCAAACCTACCATTCATGAGCGTCCACTGACTTGGTATCCCTCCTACTATTACCTCAGGTCAAGGGACTCGTTTCAAGTGAAGTGTGGCAATGAGTCCAAGCTCCTGAAATTCACTGCTCTTACTATGTTCCCCATTATCCTGAAGCAGCTTATTTTATAGAACTATGGAATGGCCTTCTAAGTAAAGTGACCAGATTTTAAGAGGGGAAGGAGGCGGGGGGGGGGGGGGGGGGGGGGGGGCAGTTCTTGATTAAAACTTTGGTCTATGTGGAGCAACAAAAATTTTCATAGGATGCAAAAATAATATTGTAATATATTGATTTTAATTTTAAAACACTGCGGGACGTGGACAAATTGTTAAAAAACGGGATGTGGTCACCTTATTCTAGAGACATAAGTACAGTGCCAATTTGGTAGTAACACCTTGAAATTTGGGGGCAGTAGTCTCAAAAAGGCCTTGTATGCTCTAAACCAGCAGCCAATATATGATGCTGGTTCTCCAATAGCCAGGATCCACGTGTGCAGAAACCGAAGGACGGAAATGGGAGTGGCACTCTTCCCCATTATTGGTAGTGGCACTCTTTCCCATTACTCACCACATTTTTGCTTCTTGTTCTTGAAATCTCTGCTCTCTGGTTTCCAAAACAGGAAATAATCCCGCTGGAGACATAGCACTGATTTCTTAGAAATGGAAGCAAGGCATCCCTCCTGTTCATTTTGGATTTCTCATGCCTCTGGCTCAACAGGGCATTACTGTATTGAGTGGTGTTGTTGGTCCTGATTACAAAGAGGAAATGGGATTAGTATTGCATAAGATAGTAAAATACAGAATAGATCTGGAATCCATGAGATTCCTTGCCTCTTAATCCTACCACTTCCTGTAATGAAAGTAAATGGTAAACTACAGCACCCCAATTCTGACATGGCCCCTAATAGCTGAGATGCTTCAGAACTGAAAGTTTGGGTCACCCCACCAGGCAAAGAACCAGAACCAGCTTAGTTACTTTGCTAAGGGCAAAGAAAATTCTGTATAGGTAGTAAAAGAAGGCAAATATAAATACCAGCTACATCAATGTGACCGGCCATAGAAATGAGTGCTGTAATCATTATGAGCATTTTCTAATTGTATGGATGCACCAAATATTTTGATTATTCATGTATAAAATGTAAGATGACGGTGGTGTGGCAGTCATGTGCTTATGTTAATTTTATGATTGAAATGTAGGGGTGGAGTCTAGCCTGTTAATCTGGAGATAGCCATTGAGCAGCAAATGAGGCCTCTATGTGGGCATGGCCTTCTCCTGAGACTTCTGGGAAATCTTGTGGTATTTCCCTTGTAAAGATGAGAAGCTATCTTCCCCAGTTGTTGGGAGTTAGTCTCAGAGACGATTAATCACAGACAAGACAAGCTGGCAGCGTCCGAGAAGCTAGAGGAGCCAGCGGAGAGGCTACACAGCTTTGCCCTGATGGAGCCAGACCTCTGAAGCTGGGGAGGCCAGATGGAGACCTCTGCCAGTGATGAATTGCTTCTGCTGTTGATGGACCCTGAGCCCTGGAGGCGAGGTATCCTGCCAGCACAGGGATTCTGCACTCACTGACCTTTGACTTCGTGAGTTAGAAGACTTTATAGACTGATTTCGGGCATATGGGTTAATATCGGGCTTATGACTTTGAACTGGACTGGGCTGGGATGCTTTCTCCATGTCCCATTCCTTTTGTATATAAACCCTTTCCTTATATCGATATGCATGTCCTTGAATTTGTTCCTCTACCCGAACTAACACAGGTGGATTAGAGTATTTTCTATAGAATGCATATTAGTTGTCTAATGTTAGGCACAAGTATGATTTTATTACTGTCTTTGGTGGTTGTATATAGTTAGAGTTGTATGTAGTTGTCAAGTGACAAGGGGTAGTCTCTGATGGTTATAAATTATGTCAACTAGACACTTCTGGTTAAACATAGGGGTAAAGCCCAACCTAGTAGATCATATCTTCAAGTTTGGTAAGCTAAATCTTTTACTAATTAAAAGTTAAAGTGCTGTCAAATTGATTCTGACTCATCACAACTGCACAGGACAGAGGAGAACTGCGCCACAGCAGTTTCAAGACTGTATATCTTTGTGTAAGTGACTGACACTGGTTTCTCCTGAAAACTAATGGATTTGAACTGTTGAGCTTTTGTTTTCATCTAAATCCCTGTAACCCCTGCACCACCATGACTTTCTGTGAATTAAAGTGGAGTGGGGGAAATACTGCAAGTATATCCACTGATGGTACTTTGTAAGTGCTGTTACCTCCAGAATTATTTTCTGTAGGTAAGATGTTACATTTCTGCCAAGAAGAAAAAGCAGAAGTAAGAAATGGAAGGAGACAGAGGAAGGCATGCGAGGGAGAGTGAACAATGGAAGGGAAAGAAAATAAAAAGAGAGCATCTCTCATTGTGCAGTTCATGTAGGCCAAGGTAATCAATCCTTTTTTTTCTCTAGTATCGCTATTTCTAAATTATATTTACTTCTCTTACAACCATACCCAAGGTCCCTAAGTGAGCCAGTCAATTTTCACTAAACTGCTAACCTGAAGGTTGGGGGTTTGAACCCACCAAGTGGCATATCAAATAAAGGAGTTAGTAATCTGCTTCCATTGAAATTATAATTTCATTGCTTGTACATGAACTAATTTTTTTTTTCTTTTTCACATCATTGCCCTGATGGAAGTAGGAAGCCCAGCCTTGCTCCTGGAGAGCTGCTGCTGGATTTGAACCGTCATCCCTGTGGGCCGCAGTTCCACACACAACCACTGCACCATGGCTCAACTTACATGAACTAAAAATTTTATAAAATTTAGTTCAAGTAGAACAAATTCATTGCTTCTATTTTAACTAAAACATATATAAAATTTGTGGCTTCATTTATATTATAAACCATTGAGACCATCTCTCAAAAGGGGGGCCCTCATAGTAATAATTCTATAAAGCAATGGCACCAATTACATATAAATGAGAAAGAACATTAAAATTCAGGTCCCCATTGTCTGGCATGAAATCTACTGAACTACCTAAACTGGGCTGCAGTTTGCCCTCTGGGTTCAGCACCTGTTAGAGTCCACTTACTCTGTTTGATTTTTGTTGTTGTAATTTCAATGGAAGATTACTAAATTTTCTCCTTTCCCAAATGTGCAATGGAATCTAGAAAACCACTGATAGGTCTGCCCCAGCTGGGGCAGTCAGCATCTCAGCAAATAGCACTGAACAGATAATGCAGCCCATGAATGCCAGAGCTTCTCCAGCGATTCGACCTTACACAGATCCCAGAAACTTTGAACTCTCTTAAAAATGGGACAAATGAAAAGGTAACAGAAAGTTTCTCAGCAGCTCATCAAATAGGAGCTCAGAGAGAAAATTAATTTGACTTAAAAAAATAGCCTGGGTTTGTCTAGATTGTTTTTATTACAGTATACACTTTATAGTACTACTATGATCCTTTTGTATTTAAAATGTGTAAAATCTGCTGAGGTCTTCACCACCACACGTTAGCACGCTGCTAAGGAACGTTCTTAGAGAGCTGAACGGTGTGGCCATGTGCTGTCAACACCTCTACTTTTATATACTACGTTCTTAAGGTGGTAATACAGCCTCGTCTCAATTTATAACTGCTATCTTCATTTACTCATTAAGAGCTTTTCCTTACACTCTTCTGATATAACTCCTTGAAATGAAGCAAGGTGGCTAGGTTCGTGCTACTTTAACAATTGACAGGAAGCGAGTGACTTTCCAGGGCAACTGGCCTTTGACTCAGCATTCCAGGCAGCGATCTATGGACTCCTATTTTTAATCATCATTGCAAGGGGCTGAGGGTGGGGGCATTTGAAGTGTCCTATGTCAATATAAATGATCCAGCTGGGAAATGGTACACATCACTGCTTCACATCCTCTTTGACTATCCACATGCTCTAATCTGCACAGGAGCATGGATTGCTATAATTTACTGAAAAAAAGAGCAGGATGTTAGCATTAGAAATCTGAACTGAAGATGTTCACAGAAGCAATCAAGTCAATGGCACTGTTTATTGGTGAGATCGTGAGATCGTATAAAATAGCAAAGTTCCTTTACAACTGTCTTCATGTTTAATCACATGCTTGGTAATGTCTTTCTGAGGGACTTAACCTAGACCACTTCTGAAAGTCAATATGAGAGCCTTTAATGCTCTATCATTAAATGAGAAAATTAACTGTGGAAGGAAAAATCAAGTGTAAACTGTATTTAAGATTCTCTCATTCTGATGATGTTAACAATAAAGAAGCTCGAGTTGGTGTAGTTTTCACTGAGCATAAATCTGATTTTTGTTCATTTTTATGAAGACATGGCTTTTTAAGACTGTGTTATTTGTTGTATATTTTTAAATATATAAAACTCAATGACTTAAACCTGTCTCTGTAAGAAGAAAATTTTAACATGTTTATGTCAAAAGATAAAATTGCTTGGTCTACTAAAGAAATTGATATATGGACAAATAAGGTGGAAGATTACACTTTAGGAATGTTACAGGGGGGCTGAGTCCTGGTGGCGTCGTGGTTGAGTGCGGAACTGTGTCCCACTGGCTTGGTGGTTTAAATCCAGCAGCAGCTCTCCAGGAGCAAGGCTGGGCCTCCCACTTCCACCACCAAAAGGCAGTGATGCCCCCCCCCCCCCAAAAAAAAAGAAATGTTACAGGGAGCTAATATCAAAGAGTTAAACAAGGAATAAAATGTTTTGAAACTAATTGTGGTAGCAAGTGTGAAATAGTGATTGATGTGATTAAACTGTGGAATGGCATGTTATCTGTATTAGCTCCAAATTTTAAAAATGTAAGTAGATAATAAGAGTTGAAAACTGATTAAACAATAAATATTTGTAACTACAGATGATTTTATAATTGAAAATAACCTTTCCAAAGACTTAATTGTAAGAATTATAATTTGTTACTGAAGTATATGGAGAGACAGACAATATCCCTTCAAATTTTGATTCTAAAAAAAACTAAGTGAACTTACCCTCTCAATTGAAATTTCAAATTGAAATTTCAAAATTCAATTGAAATTGAATTTTCAAAAAGTTTTAAAAGGAAAAAAAGTTTTAAGAGAATTTGTGGAATTATCAAGTTTCACAAATGTAAAACATGAGTTTCTCTGAAATAAATAAATATTGGCTGGGAATCAGGACAGAATTGCCAAGAGTTCTGAAATGGTCCTAAACTTACATCGAGCATTTTGTATTATGCATTTATGTTAATTGGTATTCTCAGAACAAACTATTGCAAAGTCAAAATGCTGATCAACTTTTAGAAATCTTCAACATGTTTTATGTCCTACAGTATCAAATATTTTCCCAAGATTTATATAAAAATAAGCACATTCATCTTAATAGTATGCATACTTGTTTGTCTTTAATAAATATTAAAATTGGGATGGGAAGGGAAGATATTAAAATTATATGTGTCATAGAATCTTTAAAACAAATTTTTATGATGTATTATCAGTAAATGTTTGATTTGTAATGACCTTGGGAAAAAAGGTGTGGGCCACTTTGAGGCTGTTCTTTGAAAGCATGACATGTTTCATCTTGACATTCTTTTGCTGGTCAATCAGAACTCAAAGCACAAATTTAGCCTTTCTCTTTCTCAAATCTTCCATTAAAATCCACTGAACCCAGCTCTAAGATAGTCCCGATAACTTCCCCCTCTCTTCAATGGCCCATCGTGGTGCACATTGCGCAAATTTTGTTGACATTTTCTTCCCTTTCCGAAGTTGACAGACCTTCGCAAAGAGGTTTGTCAGCAATCGACATTTCACCCTGTTTGAAATGAGAAAACCACTTTTACACTTGAGTTTGTACACTTGCCTGTGATCTTTCTTCCTGCATTCAGGGTCATTGCAGGTGCTGTGTAAGTCTGAAGAAGAATTTATAGACTGGTAACAGACATATGAGCTAATATTGGGTTTAATCTGTACTTAACCCAAACTGAGCTGAGTTATTTTCTTAATTTAGTACAATTGTTCTTTGATATAAACTTCTCTCTTATGCACATATGAGCGTCTATGAATATTTTTCTCTAGTCAGCCTGGATTACCACACCCACCAACAGAAATGGAATTGTCCTCTCTGTGATATACATGCCGCTTCCTCCCTCAATTTGATTTGAATTTCCACTAAGGTTCACTTATCATTCTGGCAGGACTGTTGATTTGGGGTGACCGCAGTACAAGGTTGTATGGCAGCAGCTGACTCGCTTCACTCCACATAATGGTTTCCAGGTCTAACCATGTAACGAGGTGTTCCATAGTTTCATTAGAGCAGATTACCAAGGCCAGATTTGCAAATGTAAAGAAAGTATTTGTCCATGGCAGTGCCCAGGAGTTCAAGCTATGGAGGTTCAAGGATATCAAGAAATTTCTTACACTTTCAGTGTGGTGGTTAAGATTTTGTGTTCATTTGACTGAGCCATAATCCTTAATGCTTTGACACTTAGACATAACAACGAAAAAAAAGAGACATAGCAACATCCACAATGAGATCTACTATAATCTGAGAGGGTGTATAGGCATCTTTCAATATGAGTGGACACTGGGGAAAAGCTTGCTTGTTTTTTCCTGGGTCTGGATCTTAGATCTTTGCTGGGTGTGTCATCTAGCCTCCTGTTCTTAAGTCTAGTGCCGTTGACCTGCTGGCTTTTTTTTGCCTGCTGATCCTGCCCTCTGACGCTCCAAGGTTGGATTCAATTGCCGTTTGTAGCCTGCCATCTGACCCATCTATCATGGGTCTATCAGTCTCTGCAGGTGTGTGAGTCAGAAGAAACCTGGCAGCCTGAACCGGACATGGAATTGACCTGCCTCGACACCTGTGTGAGCCTTTTTCTTGGTAAAAATCTTTCAGTATATAAAATATTTACATGTAAACTTCACTGGTTTTGCTTCACTGTTGAATCCACCCTAAGACATTTCAGAAATTATCTTTTTGATAAGTATCTTAGAAAATTCTCAGGTCTTGCCGGCAAGAATCCTGCAGTTTGTTATATAAAACAGTCTTTTATGCTCATTTAATCCCAAAGTGTAAGAAATGAATAATCTCTGGTAGTTGCTTCAACTTAAGTCATAATCTATTTTAAAAGTTAGTAATTGAACTGAAACTTAATAAGGAACTAGCCTCATGCTTCTCAAAGTGTAAAGTCTAATGTCTCTCAAGTATAAACCTCAGGATATTGACCAGAGAATTTTCTAAGATATTTAGATTTAAAAAATACAGGTATTTTGTTCAATCAACTTACAACACATCAGAAAAGTACAAATATATCTTAACTAGCTATATACTACCAGAAATAATGGAAAATTCATGATGGTTCATGCAATATAATATGAATTCTTTTAGCTACCAAATAAGTTAAAGTACATGAGAGCGTACTTTGTTTTTGTTTCTTTTGGTATTTGAGTTGATAAATATGAAAGTATTTGTAGATAACTCTTATCTGAGACTTATTTTATAACTTTGTCCTTATGTAAACATTAGAAAATGATTCATACCAATTTAGAAAGAGGAAGTGACAAAAGTAAAGATTACATCTTATAAAAATCATGGTTCTCCAAAAAAAGAATTACAGGAAGCAGAACTAGAAGACAGGACATTGTCTATGCCAGCAGTAATGACCTTGTAAATCTTGACCTTCCTTTTTTAGTCATGACTTTCAAGTGTGTAGAACAGTAGGTGTTTGTAAACAAGGAATATTGGTACTGTAAATAGAATTATGAAAGAATTGAACCTTTAAAAATGCCCAAATTTACTATGTCTGATTTGTACCATAGTTGAAAATAAGAAAGAATATATGCCATTAATGAAAAGTCAACACACTGTTTTTTTGTGGGGGGGAGTGGGGGATCACTGCCCTCTAGTGGTCATGGGAGCTACCCAGCCTTGCTCTCAGAGAACTGCTGCTGGATTTGAACCACCAAGTCAATGGGCCGCAGTCCTGCACTCAACCACTACGCCACCAGTCAACACTTGTTTTCTTGAAGAATTTTTCTCTAAAGAAAATGAATGGCGGCTGAGCCCTGGGGGCGTAAGTGGTTGAGTGCGGGACTGTGGCTCAAGGGCTTGGCGGTTCAAATCCAGCGGCGGCTCTGAGCAGCCGCACTGGTAGGGCCCACGATCACCAGAGGCAGTGATGCCCACCCCCCAAAAGAAAATGAATGGCATCTAATAAAATATAAATTAAAACAAAATTAACAGAATTAAACTCATCTTTCATGTTTCCAGTATAACATAACATAAACTTTATATTTTCCTTATTAATGTCAAGGTGCAACCATCATACTCTGATTATAGGGGCTAATTCAAAACAGGAAATGAAGGGAGGAAGTGGGAATATTGTTATTATATTATGAGAATGACTATTGATGTCATGAAACAAAACATGTATAAAGTGTTCAATTAAAAACCAATTTCACGGGCTGAACCCCGGTGACGTAGTGGTTGTGCGCGGGACTGCGGCCCACTGGGACGGAGGTTCAATTCCAGCAGTGGGGCTGGGCCTCCTACTCCCCCCACCGGAGAGCAGTGATGCCCCTCCCTCCAAAAAAAAACCAATTTCACAGTAAACTTCCGTCAAAATTACAACAAAAAGTTATATAAAAGATTAACTCATGAGAACGAGAGATGGTGAGAAGTATGTATGAAAGGTAAGACCTCAAGCAATATCACAGTGTCACAGTGAGGGGAGAGAATAAAGTGGCTACTTTCTTAAAAATAAGTGGGAGAGAGAAAACCAGAGAAAATGTGCACAGAAAATGATGACTAGTAGCTGAATCAAAGGCACATTTTAAATGAAGCAGCATGAGGATAAAGAACATCTGAAGCAATATCAACTCTAAGTCACTTTATGAAGCGTGATCGTCTTCATAAAGGCTGAGCTTGGAACAATACACATTCAAGAAAAATACAAGAATAAATTCAGTGGCTCTGGGATAGTTTAGAATCTTGTCCGTCTTGTCTGCATTATTTGAAGAGCTTCTGAAGTGGGCAAGTTGCCTTCAACTTCTTTCCTTTCCAGGCTACCCTCTGGGTGGCGATCACGTGGATTCGCCATATTTTGACAGCTGCTCACAGAACAAATTCTAAACTTGTCAAGATGTGTGACTCAAAATTCTTCGAAACTGCAAAATGCTTTGAAATAGGCAAAACACTGGTAATGTCATAACACAAGGGACACTGGTAGCTATAAGAGATGTGGTTTTTCAGGGCTTTCACTGTGGCCTTAGTCCTGTTCCTGGGAGACCTATCTCTCTGTACAGCACCAAATATGAAAGTTATCTTGTGACTTTTTACAGAGAAAAAGAAGATACAGTTACTGAAACAATGTATATTCCGTAATGTGTAGGCTTGCTGTTGGTTTAAACGATGGACAATGGATATAGTAACTTGTCTATCTCCCCTCTCTCAGGAGCTAAATACCTTATTTGTTGGGCTCTAAGAGGCACTCCCCTCCCCCCAAAAAAAAAAGTGGGGGGAAGGGAATGAAGGCATGTCTTATGGTCTGAAGGTGTGGTAGGCTGGAACATTTGTTTACAATCCCATGCTCTTGCTGACGCCAGGCTGTTTGCCTGCTGTGGATTGTTGTGTGTTCGGGGGAGGTCCCAGCTCCTGGAGTGTCAAAGTGAGTCAGGTCACATGTGTTTGACACTGACAGACTGACAGGATGAGAACACTGAGACAGGGGCAGCTAGGTGTGGTACCAAGGAACATCCCGACTGGGACTTTGTGATGCAGTACTGTGTGCGGACAGGCAGGCAAAGAGTTGGTCATGGTAGGAGAGAGATGTATGGTCTCTCCTGCCATGCAAAGCCCTGTCTGTCTAGTAGGTCGGTACCCTTTACTAATCATACCAAGTGCTTTGAGTTACCGTAAATGCCAACACTGATGTATGCAGGAATATGTCGCTCATAACAACTCACTGTTCTTTCACTGCTCTATTGGCCTCAGAAACACAGAACAAAATATCAAAGATGAAACTTTGGCGTACAAAACTCCATTTAAACCGGAGGTAGTAAAATACGCACAAGAACATGGAAACAGATGAGTAGAGAGATGTTTGGGCCACCTCCAACTAAAAAAATGGTGAGTGTAGAGAAACCAGGAAGATCGACTATAGAAGCATAAAATAAAGCACATTTTTTTGTGGGCATGCTGAAAAATGGCCAAAGTTAGAAGTGAGTATGAAGGAATGGATCACACATCACCGGAATTTGGGTTTCTCAAGTTCTACAAAATATGATCATCTGTGAATTCAAACACCTTGCTATAGACAAAGGCCTTGAGGATTTTACTGGCTCACCATCATGGTGCTACAGATTTATGAGGTGAAGCGGACTTGGTCTGCGCACCAAAACTAGAACTGCACAGAATATGCCTCCAGAATATGAATTGCATGATTGTGAGTAACAGAGCTTCAGAAAGTCTGATGATGAATTTTTAGGATTTCCAAAAAACTAGAAAAGTACTTGAGCCTCTAAGTCTTTCCTCATTTGTTAATGAAAGTGATGATAGTTCTTAACACCACTGTTGAGTTTACGCTGTTAAACATTACCATATTTTGCCTTACTTTAGTAAATATTTTAGTATACTGGTGCTGTTTCAGAATATTTTTTCTTGCTTTCCTTCTCTATAAACTGGGTGCATTCTTATGGTCAGGTGCATCTTATGCTTCGAAAATATGGTAATCTGATGTCAATTTGAGAATTAAGGGTGGAGTCTAGCCTGTCAATCTGGGAATAGCCAATGAGGCTTCTATGTTGGCATGGCCTTCTCCAGAGAATTCTGGGAAATCTGGTACTTCCTTCTTGGAAGCAGGAGACATTATCTCTCTCTTGCTCTTGGAACTTCTGACCAGTATGCAGCTAGTTGCCTTACTTTTGTGACTTCATTTACAGACTGTACTATCTGAGGGACATCTAATTTGTGGACTGTTTCTCTGTAAGTTGAGGTTCCTTCAAGACCTGCTTCACCACACTGGAATATACATCTCTTGAGCTGGGGACTGTCAAATCCTGTCATTTGACTGACTGTTGGTGACCTGCCTTGATGTTTGCTGCCTGTGGCCGGATAGCCTGAATCACCCTCAAAACTTGAAGAACTGCCAGTGTATTAGCAGTCTCATGGAAGCAAGTTGCACTGAGCTGTTCATACTGTTTATAGATTAATTGTTTATCTCATGTTACATATCTATCTGTATAAATATATAGAATTATTAGTGTTCTGGATTTGTTTCCCTAGAGAACCCTGTTTAACACACTCCCATTTTAAATTTGTTCTAGTTTTTTTGTTATTTTCTGCATCCTTTTGAATTGAGGTTTTACTGAGTTCTAGTCTGTTACTGTATGTGTGATTTGGGGTTGGGGTCATATTGTATGATTTTCTTTTTATTAAATCCAGGAAAATCAATCTACACAGTAACTGAAAAAACACTTTCCTGGCATTAAGGTAAGAGAGGTTGGGGTGAAATGGAAAAATAATAAAACTGAAAACTAAAATGAAGAAAACGTTCTAAAATTTATTGTAGTGATAATTACACAACTCTCTTGAATATATGTCAGCATTTAATTGTATGGCAGGGGAATTATATGTCAATACAACTATTCAGAAGCATATTCAAAACATTACAGACATTTGGGAAGAATAAAGAAACAGTACACCACAAAACACACATCAAATGATAGCAAGAAATTCTCACATGAAATTCTCACATTGAATGTTAATAGATTACATGTACCTGTCAAGAGTAAGAAAGTAGCATATTGAAGAAGAAATGAAGACCCATCTGTATGGCACTTACAAGAAACATGCCTCAGACACAAAGACAAAAACAAGAAAAATCAAAGAATGATTAAAAAAAAGAAAAAAGCCAGGGAGCAGGGAGTGGAGGCAGAGGGGTGCCCTGAATGATAAATCTCTGATAAAACAGACTTCAAAGCAAAACCATCATGAAGACATAGAAGGGTACCTCATAATGAATAAAAGGAGAATAGAATAGCCATATTAAATATATATGAGCCTAACACAATATCCTTAAAATATTTTAGCCAAACATTTGTCGAAGTGAAGAGAGAGAGAGGTAATTCCACAACAAAAGTTGGAACTCAATATATCGCTCTCAAGGATGGACAGATCATTAGGAAAGAAACTCAGTAAAGTGTTTTCCAAACCACGATCTGTAAAACAAGTTCATCAAGACAGAACCAGATGTTCTGCATGAGATAAAAAGAAATATACATATTCAACCAATTTCAGTAAATGTTGGCTTCAACCACATTTAAACAAATTATTTCCTAGAAAGAAGGAACACTGAGGGGCTGAGCCCCGGTGGCGTAGTGGTTGTGCGCGGGACTGCGGCCCACTGGGATGGAGGTTCAATTCCAGCTCCACAGGAGCAAAGGCTGGGCCTCCTACTCCCACCACCTGAGGGCAGTGATGCCTTAAAAAAAAAAAAAGAAGAAGGAACACTGCTAACACAGTGGGTTAAGCATTTGCCTGCTAACCAAATGCTTGGTGGTTTTGACCCCATAGTGACTCACTCAAATTTACTTCAACTGAGTCAATTCTGAATAAAAGTGACCCTATAAGGCAGGTTAAGCCTTTCTCCCAGAGAGCTGTTTGGTGAGTTTTCAAGGCTAACTCTTTATGGCCTTAGAAATCTTTGTCTTTGGAACTAGTTTCAGGGATCTCTATATAACCTTCTCTCTGGGGCATGGCCAACAGGGAAGTGAGTGAAGGAACACATTGGACAGTGTACGATATGAAATAGCAATTTGTAAGTTATTAAAGGTTCATGGGGGGGTTGAGCCCCAGTGGCATAATGGTTGTGTGCAGCACTGCAGCCCACTGGGATGGAAGTTTGATTCCAGTTCCACAGGAGCAAAGGCTGGGCCTCCTACTCCCACCACCTGAGGGCAGTGATGCCCCTCCCCAAAAAACAAAAACAAACAAACAAAAAGGTTCATGGGGGCTAGGAAGGAAGGAAAATATGGGAAGCTGGAACTGGGGGCCTAAGTGGAGGGAGGATATTTTGAGAGTGGTGATGGCAACAAGTGTGCAAATGAGATCTGTATACATCTGTATGTATGGATCGTGAGGGGAGATCTCTGAGTACCCAATAAAATGATTCATTAAAAAAAGGGGAGGGAGGGGATAACTTTTTTGTTTGTTTGTTTTTTGTTTGGGGGGGGCATCACTGCCCTCAGATGGTGGGAGTAGGAGGCCCGGCCTTTGCTCCATGGAGCTGGAATCGAACCTCCATCCCAGTGGGCCGCAGTCCCGCGCACAACCACTACACCACCGGGGCTCAGCCCAACTTTTTTTTTAAAGAGGAACTGATACCAAGGGCTCAAGTGGAAAATGTTTGGAAATGTATGTGGTAACACGTGTGCAAATATGCCTGATACAGATGATGTACTGAATGTTATAATAGCCATAAGAGCCCCCAATAAAATTATTAAAAAAAAAAACACCAAAAATGCAAAGAGAGAGAGAGAGAGAGAAATCTTTGTCTTTCTCCCTCAGAGCTGGCTAGTGGCTTTGTACTGGTGATCTTGGGGTTAGCAGTTCAATGCTTAACCAGTATGCAGTCAGTGGCTCCGGGAGAGAAATATGACACAATCTGCTTCCATACAGATTTATAATCTTGGATTTAGAGCAGTTATTCATAGTCTTTAGAATTTTTATGAATTGGAATCGACTTTATGGCAGAGGCATTTGGGGTGGTGGTGGTTATTGACCCATTACTTTAGTAAGGGTCTATGAAAATTGACAGCAAGACAAAGAAATCCCAAACCCACTTCCATTAGACCAGTTCTGACCCATAGTGACCCTAGCAGTGATTCTCAACCTTCCCAATGCCGTGACCCTTTCATACAGTTCCTCATGTTGTAGTGACCCCAGAGGTGGCCATTTCTGCATGGGGGTAGACCTGCTTGGAGATGGATAGAGAAGCAGTGTCTCCATTCCTAAGACCATTGAAAATATAGTCTTTAAAATTTTTTCTTTTCTTTTTCTTTTCTCTTAATCAGGGGAGAGCGCGAACGCAGTGCCCCATTACCACAAATTATGCAGTCGAGTTTCCCACATTTGGGGAAATCGCAGGGGTCAGCACATCTGGAGTGCAATGGATAAGCCTCGCCCTGGGAAAAGCACCTTCATGATCATGGTCTCTCCCCTGCCAGGTAAGTGAAAATATAGTCTTAAATGACCCCTGTGAAAGGATCATTTGATCACCAAAGGGGTCACAGCCCCCAGGTTGAGGACCACTCCTATATGGGGTTACCGGGGCTGCCAATCGTTACAGAAGCAGAAGCCTCATCTTTCTCTCCATGGACTATCTGGTACACTTGAACAACCAACTTTTTTTGGGGGGAGGGGCATCACTGCCCTCTGGTGGTCGTGGGAACTACCCAATGCTGCTCCTGAGAGACGCCGCTGGATTTGAACCACCAAACCCGCGGGCTGCAGTCCCGCGCTCAACCATTTATGCCATCGGGGTTCAGCGAACAACCAACTTTACAATTGTCACAGTATAGTTACTTGCTGTCCAGTCAGCGTCAACACCAGAAAACTCATGTAATTCACAATATGCCTGTACTATCTTAATGATTTCTGCCCTCCTTGAGTCTATTGTCTTCTAATCTGAACAAAAACAAAAACAAAAAAACAAAACCAGCCTCCAAAACAAAACAAAAAAACCCTCACTCACAGTCATTGAGTCAATTCTGATGGTGTCTGGGTGGACTAGAGAAACAAACCCATAGATACTCATAGGGTATATGAGAGAGAGCTTTATACACAAGAGCAGTGGAATATTGAGAAAACATCCTAGCCCAGTCCAGATCAATCCCATAAATCTGATATTAGTCCACAGGTCTGATACCAATCTCTAAAGTCCTCTTTATAGTCCACATGTCTGATACCAATCTATGAAGTACTCGTGAAACACATGCAATGATGCTGAATGATCACAGGCCAGTGGGTGGAAAGTCTTGTGGATCCAGTGGCATTGTGAGCATCTCAGTGCTGGCAGGAGTCTCTATGTGGCTTCTCTAGGGCTATCAGTCTCTCTCCAGTGTCTTCTCAACAGGGAT
The DNA here is from genome assembly GCA_004026705.1 of Nesogale talazaci. Classification (NCBI taxonomy): domain Eukaryota; kingdom Metazoa; phylum Chordata; class Mammalia; order Afrosoricida; family Tenrecidae; genus Nesogale; species Nesogale talazaci. Next base: position 17,035 of record PVJH01022183.1, on the reverse strand, counting down.
GTCTTGCAGTGAATAAGGAGAGAGAGAGAGAGAGAGAGAGAGAGAGAGAGAGAGAGAGCGAGCGAGCCTGTCTTCCACTTCCAGGGAGGACATTCTGGAGTGCACAGAATCCTCAGGAGAAGGCCATGCCCATACAAAGGCCTCATTGGTTATATTCTGATCCACAGGCTCAACTCCATCCCTACACTCTTAATCCTTAAATTGACACCCGATTATGTAACTACCACACTGATTCCTAACAACCCCTTATGCCAAGGCAGAATTATCTTCCAATCTAGGAGGCACATACTTTAGCAATAGAAGAGGGTAAATGTTGCCACCAAATCACAGAAGCTGTTCTTAAACAAAACAAGAAAACTTGAAGCGATCATTACTTCACACCAGATATGCTGTCTTTATGTAGAACCGCTCCATAGGGTTTCTGAGGCTGTAAATGTTTATAGGAGGGGAGAGCCTCGCCTTTTCCCCTTGGATCATCTGGAGGGTTTGAACCACAGACTTTGTGGATAGCAGCTGAATGCTTCACCCACTGCACTACCAGGGCTAAACCACATCCCAAAATCATTGCTGACTCACCACAACCCAATAGGACACAGGGTAAAACTGCTCCTGCTCCTGTGGGTTTTTGAGATAGTAACTATGGTAACAGAAAATCTCAACTGTCTATGAGACCAGTGGCTACTAGTTGTGTGTTGCTCACCTTTCTGTAAGCAGCATGCAATCACTACGTCATCCGGGCTCCATCTAGGCCTATACTGTTTCTTTATCTTTGCATCCCTTCCCTTAGTGTCAGTTTGAACCCATCCAGTAGTTCTGTGAGAGAAAGACCTGGTGGTGCATTTCCATAAATATCTTTGCTGTTAGATGCCATCAAGTGTATTTCAACTCACTATGATCCCGTTTGACGGTGTAGAATGGCCCTGTAGGGTGTTCCAGGCTCTCATCTTCACAGGATGCAGATGGCTGACTCTTTCTCCCACGGAGCTGCTAAGTGGGTTCAAACTATCATTGCATCACTAGGGTAGGGGACTGCCAGAAAACAAACAAGTCTATCTTAGAAGAAGTGCAGCCTGCTCTTTATAAATGAGGATAACAATACTTGGTGCAGGAGACACTAGTCCCTGAAAAATGACTTCATCCTTGGTAAAGGGGCGAGTCAGCAAAAAACAAACAAAAGTACTAGAATCCTCAACAAAATAGATTGACACAGTGACTGCAGCAATGCATTCAAACATAACAGCAATTGTGAGGACGTCACAGGACCTGGTAGTGTTTCATACTGTAGTACATATGGTCACTATGTGTTGGAACCAGTTTGACAGAATTTATCATCATCAACAACAACTAAAACAACCTTCCTTCCCTGAAGTATTCTCGACTTTATATTTATATCCCATCAAACTAGCAAATTTGGCATCCATAAGGAATTCAAAGCACGTACCTTTGACATATTCTTTGGGATTGGGGAACAATGGGAAATTTGAAGATGCACTATCTGGCTGTAGGGGGTAAGTGGTAATGTCCCCTAATGAAATTCTCATAGGACATTTCTTGTAACCCTCAAAGAATGAGCAGATCATGGCTGTGTTTCAAAGTAACTCCTTGGTGCTGTCTCCTGTCTTTTCTCTCACCAGTACAGTTTCAGTTTTCTTAAAACTGAGAGTGTCAGTGATCACCTGTGTCCTTTGAGATTATCTATCAAGATTGCACCTTTGGAATTCCAAAACACAGTACCTACAACTTTCTGAATTGTCCTCTCTACCAAGAATTTAATGGGCCCTATAGCCACCCTTCTGTCCTCAGAACACTATTTTGATTGGTAGCCTTTTTTAATTCCCCCTTTTGGAGACACCCTAATGTGACTAAGATCAGTATACTACTGAAAGGACTGGTCTGTAGCCATCCCCTGATGGCAGAGATAGTTTGCATATGTTTTGTTTAGAATAAATTCATTCATGTATGAACTTGAGCCCTGGTAGCAATATGTTTTTATTTTCTCTCCTCTTTGACCATATTATCTTGTGATCCACAGGGGTTTATTGTTTACGTTTTGGATGAACACTGCTAGATCTTTCTTTTCACTCTTTCATATTATGGAAGCTCCACTGAAACTTATCCAACATGCACGACTTGGCTGGCATTGAGTATATCAGCAGAGTTTCTTGCCAGACATAGGCTTTATCCCACACTGATAGTAGTAAAACAAACCACATGGAAAACTGTGACTGGGCTTTACCATTTTGTGGAAAATAGAATGATAAGGTGAGGAATTTTCCCAATAACCTTTAGAAGACCCCTTGTACGGTACCTATTGATCTGCTACTACAGCTGAGTCCAGAATGAGTATCTTACATTAATTCTCCCCCAAGCAGTTGTTACTTCTTTTTTGTACCTTTCCTTTTCATGTGTTTATTTGCCACTCGAATACTCATCAATAAAATGCCTTTTCATCTATTTTGCCCACCTATTCTAATTGAGTTATTTGAGGGAATTGTTTGTGTTTTTGGCCTGTGGGAACAAAACTCCAAACTCGCTGCCATTGAGGTGATGCCCACTCACAGTGAGCCTATGCAACAGGGTAGAACTGGCTGGTGAGTTAATGAGCCTGTAACTGTTTATGGGAGTAGAAAACCCTATTTTCTCCCAAGGAGTAGCAGGAGGGTTTGAACGGCTTATCTTTTGGATCATAGACTAACTTGCAACCACTATGCCACCAGTTCCTTATATACGTATTCTAGCTGCTGGTCCTTTGTTAGATGTACGCCCTATTTTGAACTATATCCTTTACCTTAAATCACTTAATAGACTTTCTTCTGAATATATCAGCGATTTGATGAAGGAAAAATGGAGGCCATATAGAGAAACATTTTCAAATAAAAACTACAACACCGAACGTATTATTCTTCCATAATTTTTTCTTTCTATATCTTAGAGATGTTTGTTTTCACAACATCTTTGAGAAATAGTAAAACTTGAAAACAAGTAGCACATTGTAAATTAATTTAATAAGGCAATGCTTCATAATTCTGCTAGGAAACACAACACATCTAGATACTATGAAAATATACACTGCATCAGTAAATTCCTTCACCACAGTGTCTGTGTGGCAGTTACATAACCTGTTGTCAATTTGAGGATTAAGAGTGTAGGGGTGAAGCCTAGCCTGTCAATCTAGAGCTAGCCAATGACCTCTGTGTGGGCATGGCCTTCTCCTCTGAGAATTCTAGGAAATGTCTTGGAGACACTTGACTGCCAAGGTGGACCTCCTGCAAGACATCGCTGAGGAGAAGCCGCATCGAGCTACGCGAGTGCCTTGGGCTGGACAACCATATGGGTACAACGAGGCCTCTGTAGCCTGAAGAGTCACTTGGAGACCCCTGCCAGTGCTGAGATGCTTACATCGCCACTGGTTCCAAAGGCATTTTACCGATCTGGCTTGTGATCATCCTGCATTTGGCATCATTGCATGTGTTTCATGAGACTGAAGAGGACTTACAGATTGGTATTGGACATAGGGGCTAATATCAGACTTATGACCTTGGACTGGACTGGGTTGGGACATTTTTCTCAATGTGCAATTGCTTTTGTCTATAAACTTCTTTCTTATACACATATGTGTGTCTATGAATTTGTTTCTCCAGTCTGTCCAGACTAACACAGTCTAGTTTCAGATGCCAGTTGAAATGATGTAAAGAATATGTACATGTTTATGGTATCTGCGTCAGTCTGGGTGGACTAGAGGAACAAATTTCAAAGACACACATATGGATATAAGGAAAGGGTTTGTATACAAAAGGAATGGGACATGGAGAAAGCATCCCAGCCCAGTACGGTTCAAAGTCATAAGTCTGATATTAGCCCATATGCCTTAAATCAGTCTATAAAGTCTCCTTCCGACTCATGAAGTCACAGGTCAGTGGGTGCAGAATCCTGGAGCTAGCAGAGGTCTCCCCATGGCTCCTCTCTTCTAGGGCACAAGGTCCATCAACAGCAGGCTGCTCCAGCTTAGAGGTCTGGCTCCATCAAGGCAAAGCCGTGTGGCCTCTCCTCCAGCTTCTCAGATGCTGCCATCTTGTCTTGTCCGTGATTCATCTTTTCTGAGACTAACTCCCAACAACTGGGGAAGATAGCTTTTCATCTTCATGAGGGAAATATTGCTAGATTTCCCAGAAGTCTCAGGAGAAAGCCATGCCCACATGGAGGTCTCATTGACTACTCAATGGCTATCTCCAGATTAACAGGCTAGACTCCACCTCTACATTTCAGACATAAAATTAACATAAGCACACGACTGCCACAGTATCCGACAAGAAAGAACAAATTAAATTGAAAAACAGAGGATTTTCTCTTTTCTCTGCACTTTTACTTAGGGAGCAAAGAGTTACATAAAGAGAGAATCTCTAAGAACTTTTATAGGGCTATAGTTGCTCCTTTAAGGAGTGTCATAGGGTGTGGGTGGATTCACAGACTTGTGCCAAAATCCTTGTGCCAGTATTCTTATATTGGAAGGATCTATCTGGATGAGTCGGGAAGACTCTGGCAACTCCCCAGGAAGGTTCTAGCCAAGGTTGCCATGACAGTGCAGGTCTGTGCAGTGGTCAAACCTAAGATTTGCGTCTGGAAGGATAAGTCCCTAGGCTAATTCACTGTGTAACTCAGACCTGTTAATTAAATAATGCTGCCTTTCCCCCATCACTGTTTGCAGATAATCATACTAACCTAATAGACTTATGATAAAGAATATTTGAGGTGCTAACATAATGTGCTTTGTCTATTGACTGACATTATATAAAAGTATCATGCAATTGTTGTTAGGTAAGTTCTTTTGAGTAAGTTCTGACTCATGGCGATGCTATGTACAACACAAGGAAACACTTGCCAATTCTGTGCTAGCTTCACAATGATTGTTCTGCGGGAGCCCATTTTTGCAATGACTGTGTCAATCCATCGCATTGTATGTCTTCTTTTTTTCTGCCCTTACTATTTTACCAACCGTGATGTTCTTTTCCAAGTATGGTCTCTCCTGATAAAATGTCTAAAGTATGTGAGATGAAGTCTTGCCATCCTCTTTGTCAACCTATGATACTTTCACTATGATTTGCCTGCACCACAGTTCAAATACATTAATTATTTTATGACCTTTCCAGGACATCCCTAAGTGGAGCCACTATGTCTCACTTTCATATGCAAATAAAGAAATTGAAAATACCATGGCTTGGGTCAGGGGCACTGTGTTAGGATAGGTTGTTTAGAGAGAGACAGAGAGACAGGGGAAAAAAAAGCTAGCAACAATCATTTATGTCTGAGAAAGGACTTTATATCAAGAGGTAGCTCAGACTAGTCCAACTGAATTTCATGGGTCAGATGATAGCTGGAATGTCCTTCAGACTCACATAGCTGCAGGTCGATGAAGCATAAAGGTAAAGTGGGACATAAAGAGATAGAGCCATGTGGATCCCGGGTTGATAAGAACATAACAGCGTGCTGGCCACTCCCACCAGTGGTGGCCACAAGGGGAGACACGGATTGCAAATAAGCAGGAAAGCAAAGGGTCAGAGAGAGGCAGAAGGGAGGTGGTGCGCGATTTCAATGTTTCTTTTTGTTTGTTTATTTTTTTGGCATCACTGCCTCTGGTGGTCGTGGGCGCTACCCAGTGCTGCACCTGAGAGCCGCCGCTGGATTTGAACCGCCAAGCCCGCGGGCTGCAGTCTCTCACTCAACCACTTACGCCACCAGGGCTCAGCCCTTTCAATGTTTCTCATATGAAAAGAGCACATCTCGAAGAAGGCACCATCAACGTGCGACCTAACTGATAGGTTGGACTCCACCCTTAAACCTGTATACAGATGCGGGTTGATGTAAAATCTAACAAGCACAGGCACCTTGGTCTTCAAAGTGACATCTTTGTTCTTTACAAGGGGTCTGGTACAGGAGATTTACCCAAGGCAATGTGTCGTTTAATTCCTTGTCTGCCGTTACCATTAGTATTGATTGTAAACCCAAGGCAGAAGACATCCTTGACAACTCCAATAATTTCTTGATTAACCATGGTGTAGTTATTGATCCACTTCTGTGGATTTGGAATTTCTTTATATTGAGCTGCAATCTGCTCTGTTAGTTGCAGGCCTTGTTCTTTATCAGCAATCGCCTCAAGTCTTCCTCACTTCAGCAAGCAAGGTTGAGTTATCTGCCTGTTACAAGTGTTCACAAGCCTTCCTTCAATCCTGATGCTATGGTATTCTTCACAGCATCCAGCTTCTTGGCCCATTTGCTCAGCACACACACTGAATAGCTCTGCTGTGAGGATGTCAGACTGAGGTACACCTGTCCTGATTTGAAGCCAGGTAGCAGTCCCTGGTTCTACTGCAACAAGGAATATTTGGTCCGTGTGCAGGGTAAGCATGAGTTCTGGAATCCTTCTCCAGGCTATCCGTAGTGTGTTATGGTTCATACAGTGGACTTTGCATAGTCAATAGAAAAAAAGTAAACTTTTTTTCTGGCATTTTTGTTTGCATTCATCCATAATTTACTTGATGCCAGAAGACTATGCCTTATTACAGGTTCTCTTATGGATTTGGTTTGAGTTTCAAGCCAAACTGGCAGTTGTCTGTTGAGGTACTGCTACAACCCAGGTGTTGTGCCTCCAGGGACTTTCCAGTGTAGACCATTAATGAAAATTGGAGTATGAAGGCTGCATTATCAGGAGTCATACCCCAATCAAAGTGGTTAGAGTACCCCAGAACCAATCTTGTAAACTTTTAAACCTACAAGAGTGTATGCATCCCAATCATGGTCCCTTCCCTAATTCTATAATCCTGCCATCTTCAGTAAAGGATTTGTCTGTTGCCAATCATGATTCTGTGACTATTTCTGTTGTTCTCTATTACAGTTTAAATTCTGAGCACTATGTATTCTGAAGGCTATGGATACTAGTAAGAGACCCAGCCATTTGCAGATTCCCCATGCAGATTAAGCCTGTATCAAATCATTTCTGAGCATTAACTAGTGATGTAAACAATCTTGCTCTTCTGCACAGTGCAGTGGGAAATAGATTATGCCACCACCCCAATTCACAACCAATCCAGGGAGTGTCGGTTTCCCTTAAGGGATCATTTTCTGGTTGGAGTTCCCCTTCCTGAAGTTATGTTACCTTGGTTGGAAGGCTAGAAGATCCTGGACTAATCTGGTATACTCATTTAACATAATTTAAGTGTCCCCATGATAGTCCCATCCCCATTTCGATAGTCCCCTTGTCACTATGATAAATTTATCCATGGCTAATCATGCGTTTGTAAACATTTCCTTTGTCCTTTCATGCCCCTTTAAATCCTTGAATCTCACCTAACTTGTGGATAACCCTTATGAAGGTGTGCTAATGGTGGCCCTCTTCTGGATTATGTATCATTGTTTTTGCCCTGCTTAAGATTCAATAAAAGTTATTTGGATATTATATTTGAGATTTGTGATCCCTTTGTACCCTACAAGGGTTTTCTAACTAGCTAAAAGGTTGTAAATCCTTTGAACACCATTATGACCTCCTGCTGATGGTCTCTCTAATCTCCTTTGTCTTTGTCCTGTCTATGGCTTCGTAAAGATGTTTCTTTAAAATATGTTTTCATGTGTGTCTCCCTTTACACCAGAAATTTGTTCCATAGAAAAATAAGACCATGGGTTGCGCTTGCTCAATTTCAGATACCTTACCTTAGTTTACCCCTCAAAAAGTGGCTGGTCAATAAGCACACCATCCCACTTCTACCTCTTTCAGTTGTAAATGAACGTGTGTTCCAGTCAGAAAGAAAGCTCACCTGGGGCAGGAAGGTGGGGTAAAGGGAAACAAACAAGCCAAAGGAATTTTCTCCCACAGAACAAAGAAGTCAGCAATGCTGAAGAATGAATTGGAAAGCTCTTCCACTGTTCTGGGAAAAGACACACTCTGATCTCAATGTGCTTATCTGATGTCAGCAAGGAAGAGCCTGAGCGCTAAGCACACAGCAGCAAGTGGGGCATTGCAGATTAGCAGATCTCACCCACTCGTGTCTTGTGCCAACCATAGTCCTCTTTTCCAATAAAAAGAACCTTTCTTTTAGGGGAGGGGTTGAGGGGAATTGGGGAGCAAATGATGACTGCAGGGGGCAGGAGGGGACACTCGATTGACTTGTGGTAGTGAATGTACAACTCTTTTAAATCATGAGTTAACTATGGGAGTGTATGATATGTGAGTACTATAACAGTAAGCTTACTTGTGTGATGGCACTACCTGTCTCTTTCCTTGAATTCCTTCTCAGGAAGGACACAAGAACCAAGAAGGGAGAAGTCTTAATCCTCCACTAACAAGTGATGCGGTGTTTAGCTTCTTGTGTGGTCCCTGAGAGACCATATGGCACAACTCAGAGTGTGTGTGGGCTTTAAACCTATGAAAAGGGAGCCTGGTAAACCATTTGCCCCTTCTTCTCACCGGCACAATACTCTAGAGCAGCAATTCTCAGCCTGTGAGTCAAGATCCCTTCACAGAGGGCGCCCAATTCATAACAGTAGCAGAATTACAATGATGAAGTAGCAACAAAAATAATCTTCTGGTTGTGGGGTCACCCCAACATGAGGAACTGTATTGAGACAAATAGAACTGTGGAGAAGCTTGAGAAAGTTCCTTTGCAGGCCTTGCGTGGTGTTGTAATGAATGTATCATGTTTCGTTGCCACCTTTCTTTGTTTCTTGGACTGTTTTGTCTCCCCCACGCCTCTGGGTTTTCACCTCTGAAATAACTATGAGCGACATAAGCTTTGCTTCTATATCTCCTTTCTAGGGAATCTGGGTTAAAAGATCCTTTTTGCTCAAAGATTTGCTTTCATTTGGGGGCTAACCCATGACGTTGGCCTCATTAAGCAATTTTTCATACAAACAGCAACAAAAACAACTGGCTTGTCTGTCATCGGTCCACTTCGTGGTAAACTAACCCTGTTTCCTGATACTAGTAGTGTGTATAATAAGTTTAATTGATCAATGGCCAAGACGCTGATGTTCTCCATTGTCTCGTTTAAATGGCAATACTCCTGTTTTGAGCACTAGCCCTATTAATGCAGTCAGGGAACTAAATATTCTCGAAGCTCTATTTCTAGGGCGCAGTCTCCTACTTTGTCCTGTAAGACAAAGAACTTAGATTGGCATAGTCTCTGGTTACCTGAGAGAGCCTTGGGTGTTTCCAGATTTTCAAGTGCATGTGCGTACAAGGATAGTGGGAGTCCCAAAGACCCAAAGACCTATAATTAAGTTCAAGAAAGGAGGGGATCATGATTTGAATATTATGAGTTTTCAGTGATTTCAGTCCTCATGCATATACAATGAGCACCTACTCATGAGTCACAGTCTTATTGCACGAGATATTATTGTGCAAAAGCCAGTAAAAACCTGGGTCCAGATCCCTTGGAGCTTTCGGATTAATAGTGCATGTCGGGACAGAATGTTTGCAGTTATGAAACTCAGCTTGGAGACACACCCTTTCAACTTTACTTTTTGATGTGTTTGTATATATCTTTTTTTAAAAAAATAAAGATAATCTTTTTCTCGGGGATCTGCGAGTCATTGCAACAAATTATTGGACTTAAGGGTGTATCCAGTTGGCTGGTTTGAAGTGTAGGAAGTCAGGTGAACTGCCTTATATTGTTGGTGCAAGAAGAGAAAAAGCGATACGTGAGGTATCTTCCATCTAGACTGCCCAGGGGTGGGAAATTAAGAATTCCCTGGATTGAATAATGCTACACATTGGAGTTCTCAAGAGTGTAGCACAAACTCTGTAAAAGTAAATTAAGAAACTGATGGAAAGTTCAGAGACAATGCAGACTAAGAAGATTCCAAATTAACAGAATGGGAATGGCTGCACCACTGGATGATTAAAAAATTTTTTGTATCGTTAAAACAGTAACTATAAGTTATACATTTATAATAACTGACAGACAATTGGAAAAGACAAAATTTAGATTTCTAAAAGTAGGGATTAAGCAGGGATAGAAGAACACATCAGTCAGGTTACAGGACTGGTTACAGCTGTACACTTATAAGCTTATTAAAATACTGTTCCAGGAGAATGGCAAAACGCGTTTTTGTGGTAAAGTGATATTAAAATTGCATTCCCAATCATGTCTGTTTTGAAGGTCCGTTGTAAAGAACTATCTGTTGTGCATCAAGACACTTTGGGTGTAAGCTATCACATATTGGATACATTTGACTATAGTGGAAAGAATATTGGGAAATAAATTGTGGTATCTTGCATGTGTCAGATAGTAGAGAAAAAAACCTTTCTTTTAGGGTATATGGTTAGCTCAACATAAAAGAGTAATTATTGTTAGAAAACCAAAAGCAGTGCTCACTTTGGCAGCCCATACACTAAACACCAAAAGCAGTCCCTCTGTCATTGAATGAATTAATATTAACAGTGACCCTCTAGGACAGAGCAGATGTGCTTGTTAAAAAAGACAACTTTAAAATGCAATAGGAATTCTAGATCCGTGGCAAGACTTTAAAATGGAGTTTAGACTTTACTCGCAGACTTCTCTATTTACATACAGCAAATGCTTCTGATTTAAAGTCTCATAGTTCCCTTTTCTTGAGCAAGAATTTTCATGAGATCCTTTGATCGCACTGTGATGCAGTGAGTTATCTAATGTGATATTCCTAGCCACAGTACCTGTAACCAAACCATCATTTTCTGATCTAAGAAAGAGAAGGTGAGGGAAAGCATGAGATGGAGTCACTTGTGAGTGATCGTTAGCAATGTTCGTGGTGATTACCATCCTGCTGGGGCTTTTTTTTGTGTGTGTGTGGCATCACTGTCCTGGTGGGAGTAGGCAGCCCAGCCTTGCTCCTAGAGAGCTGCTGCTGGATTTGAACTGTCAACCCTGTAGGCTGTAGTCCCGCACACAACCACTATGCCATCAGGGCTCAGCCCCTGCTGGGTTTTAAAGAATCATTTCTTTTGGATCTTGAGGTTCTTGCACATTGAACTTCCCTGTTCCATGAGACTGTTGTGACATCAAAAGAAAGACAAAGGAGCAGAAGAAGCAGAGCAGTGTACTTCGCAACCCACAGACTAAATAAAGCTTTATGCTATGGACAGGAAATTGGCTGGTTACAGGTGCTCTTATTTGGGGTAGCTAGATTTTGTTGACCTATGTAGAGGAGAGTGCCTTCGAGTGGAGACTTCCAGCGGGATGGCACACCATGTAGGCATTTGTTGGCAGCCCTAAAAGAACTTTGTCACATTGGCTGAACAAGGGAGAGGCTAAGCCAAAAGGCTGAAGGTCAGAGAGACCTGTCTGAGAACATCAACTATATCTTGATCGGATGTAAGCTGTTATCTTTCATAATAAACTCCATAATCATGAGCATTGCCTGTGAGTTCTGTGCAGTCATCACAATGAATTATCAAGCCCAGTCCTAGAAGTAGAGAACTGTAAGAGGGACCGTTGGTGTAAGAATAGGGCTGAGAAGAGCAAAGCGTGGAGGCATGTCTGAGCTCTATCCTGTGGCAGTCAGCCTTGCGAACTGGAGGTCAGCTGTAGCTCCCACACCATTTTCTCACACATACAGAATAGGGTGCTTTATTCTGCCTGCGCATCTCCCTTTAAATTGCCTCTTGTAGGTCATTTGTCTTAGTGCAACATGTTTTTTGGGGGGAGGGGCATCACTGTCCTCTGTTGGGAGTAGGAAGTCCAGGCTTGCTCCTGGAGAGCTGCTGCTGGATTTGAACCCCCAAGTCAGTGGGCTGCAGTCCCGCATACAACCACTATGCCACCGGGGCTCAGACAGTTCAACATGTTTTGTTTTTTATTAAATCATTGTATTGGGGGCTCGTACATCATTTTTCACAATACATAAATAAACATACCGTGCCAGGCACCTTCACATGTCCTCTGCTATTATCGTTCTCCAATCATCTGCCTTTTCCCTTGAGCTCCTAGTATCAGCTTTTCCTTCCCTTCTCCTCTTCCCCTGCTCTCTCCTCCCACTAACCCTCAATACTTTATAAATTATTATTGTTCTGTCATATCTTACACTGCCCGACCTCTACCCCAACCCACTCCTTTGATGCCCATCCTTCAAATAGGGGCTTGTGTATATCCTTGCAGTTCTGTCTCTCTACCCCACCTTCTCTATACCCTTCCAGCAGCTCCAATCTAACCACTGGCCGGAAGGGACTCATCCCTCTTGGTTTCCCCATGTTTCCAGCTCCCCTCTCCACCAGTGTACCTTCTCCAGTCCATCTGGATTTGTAAGAGTTGGGACTATGATAGGTGAGGGGTGGAAGGCTTCAGGAACTAGAGGAAACTTGTATGCATCATCACTGCCCTGCTGCCCCTTGACTGGTCTGTCTCCTCTCTGTGACTCCCCTGTAAAGGGGTGACCAATTATCCACCAGTGGGCCTTAGGTCCCCACCCTGCTCTCCCCCTCATTCATAACGATGCGATTCTCATTTTTTGATGCTTGATACCTGCTCTCTTCGGCCCCTCTTGATCACACATGCTGGTGTGCTTCTTCCATGCGGTCTTTGCTGTTTCTGCGCTGAATGGCGACTCGATTATCTTCACATCTTTGAGACTCCAGACATTCAGGGTGTGGGAGGCCTGGTCGGGATTAAGCAAGGACAATGATTCTGTGAGGAAACACTGTAACACCAATGAAGGTGGAACGTGATGGTGGGACAGGAGGGAGATGGAATAAAATACAGGAAAGAGCTAGAAGGCAAAGGGCACTTGCAGAGGTCTAAGCATAGGTATGTCCATACATAAATACAACTGTCTATTATAAGGTGGGTATAAATTTAAGAACATATCTATAGGCCAAATACTATGGTAGCAAGTGGGCCTTGGGCCCTCTCCCTGGTGCTCCCTCAATGCAGCATGTTTTTTTTTTGAACATTCCAGACACTGCTCTTGAACAGCTAGGCATCATCTGCTGCCTTGATTATGCCTAACATTGGAACCCAGTCTGCAGAGCTACTTTGGGGGAAAATGAGCAAGGGATAGCATCAAATTAGAACTACTTGCTATGCAATTAGGAGTTTATAAAAAGAGGGACTCAGTTCCATTGAGGGAATAAATGTTATTAAGATACTTCAGCCACTTTATTGGCAACATGTTATTTCTCTGAGTCCAAGCGCTGATGATAGTTTTCATATATTTAATTGTTCAAATTATAGTGGCAATAACTACGAGTATTAGGAATATAATCATCTATTTGTTCCATAGTGACATATCTTTCAAATGGCATGTTCTAAATTAAGAACTCCATACAAAAGAAGGAAGGCCCTTAAATAACAATAGTATAGGAGCTGAACCTCGGTTGCATAGTGGTTGTGCGTGGGCCTGTGGCTCACTGGGTTAGAGGTTCAAATCCAGCAGCAGCTCTCCAGAAGCAAGGCTGAGCCTCCTACTCCCACCACTCGAGGACAGTGATTCACCCCCAAAAAGCAAACAAAACAATAGTATAGGATTTCTTAAAGAAGGATTCCCATTTCGTTGACTTTTTCATCTATTGACCATTTGCTTCTCTTACTTTCTAGTTTTAAATGAGAAATCTAATGAAGACTTAATTTCAGCGGGACAACAAAAATAGCTTAATATCTATCATTTTAAAGTCAATGGCGAGCTGAGCCCTGGTGGCGTAGTGTCTGCGTGCGGGACTGTGGCTCACAGGGTTGGTGGTTCAAATCCAGCAGGAGCTCTCCAGGAGCAAGGCTGGGCCTCCTACTCCCACCAGGGCAGTGATGACCCCCCAAAATAAAAAATAAAATCAATGGCAGTGCCAAAGCATCATGTCCAAGTATTATGTTCAGGTTTTTACATTATAGGTATATTGCGCCCCCCCCCCCAACATATATAGTCAAATTTGATTTCTTCACTGCTGCGTCTGTTAATTATGGATCCAAGCAAAGTGAAAATCTTGTCAGCTTCAATTATTATAATGTAGTCTATTAGTCCAGTTAGAAATTTGATTCTCTTTACAACGAGTTGCAATTTATAGATGGAAGTCATTGATTTAATTAAATGCTTAAAAGACTCCTCACTTTCTGCAAGCAAAGTTGTATCATCTGCATATCACAGGTTATTCTTTCTTCCATCTTGATGCTGTAGTCTTCATGTTCAAGAAGCTTAGCTGTGAGCATACAGATTGAATAATTATGGTAAAAGAATAAAACTTTGATGTACACCTTTCCTATTGTAGACACTCAGTATTTCCTCATTCTGTTCCCAAGACTGCCACTTAGTCTATGTACAGGCTCTGCATAAGCACACTGAAGTGTTGCTCTGGGTCACACAACCTCTACTTCATCTAAATTCTTTAATCCACTGCAATAGCCACACAGAACTCACTGACAGAACTCATGTTCACATTATGGAAATTGACCAAGTTCATTTAGAGTTGCAATTGAGATCTAAGCCCTTCATTGAGGAAAAAACCAAAGAAGAATGGATGTGTTTGAATTGTGGTGCTGGAGAAGAATATTGAAAGTACCGTGAACTACTAAAAAAACAAACTGATCTTTGATGTGTGAAGTCTGGCCAAAGTGCTCCTTAGCGGCAAGGATGGCAAGACTTCATCTTAAACACCTTTTAGACATGTGGTCAGGAGAGTTGAGCCTCTGGAGACGGACATCCTGTTTGGCAAGGCAGAGGGGCAATGAAGGAGAGGACGGTTCTCAATGAGAGGAAGTGACATCATGACTGCAGCCATGGGCACAGGCCTGGGCACGGTTGGGAGGATGGTGCAGGACAGGGCAGTGTTCTATTGCGTATAGGTCACTATGGGTCTGAACAACAGCAACAACAGCAATATGGCTCTTTTAGTCATAATCCATTACGTGATATATTACAAATTCTCCTTGTCTGTGGTGATAATAGAGTTTTGGAGGGAGTTCTTTGCTAAGTTAATGGACAGTAGTACTAAAATGAGGTGGATTGAGTTTCCATCTGCGTAGCGGGTATGGACCAATTTATTTCTTAGGGGGTATGGTTTGCAAAAAGACACAGCTAATTATGAGTGACCTTAGAAGAAGGGACTCAGACAAATTCCAGGACTGGCAAGGAACAGGAGCACATTCAAGCTCTCCATCTGAAGTGGCAGAGGCTGAGACTAGAGAATGCAGCACAGAAACCATGGGATACACCAGGGGTTGGCAAACTGGCTCATGAGCCATCTGCATCATTTTCAGTGTGAACGTGTGGCTCTGGAGTAATATTGAAAGCATTTGAAGGTTAGTATTTCAGATCACAGTGATTTCATTTGTTTGGAAAAACCTATTTCAGGCTCTTGAGTGCTTTTTAAAGTTGTTAGGAGGGACAGGATTGACTCTTCGGTCTCAAGAGAATGCCAACCCCTGGGATAGAACAAAGGAGCCAAGCTGAGACCAGAGGCTAAGTCCAAGAAAACATGAAACTGAACAGAGGAGCATCACAGATACTAAGACAATGTGAGATAGACAAGCAGAATGGCTTCCTGGCCCATGGAGGCAGAGACCAAGCTTCTCACATATCTGAGAAGCTGAGGACTGGAGAGGGATTTGACAAATTGCTGCTTTTCCACGGAGAGTATGGTAAGCATGGTTGAATCCATGCACAGACACACATGTGATTACCAGCCTATTTTCCCATGGAGAGATAATGACTGTCCTCGTACTATTTACTGATCCTGACTTCTATTATTTGCCTAATTGCAAGTATTGTCCGTCAGTTCTGCGAGAAATGCTTGGTGTCAGAATAGGTAACGAAAGCAAATAATAATTTTTAAAAAGATGGAAGGTGAAGGAATGTCTGATTCTGCCCTCTAGAAATAGGGAGGCCAAAGGAGGTCAGTATGGCCCTGTATGACACTGTGCTGTGGTTTTTTAGTCATTGAGTCAATTCCAATTCATAGTCACAACAGAATGAGACACTGCCCCGTCTTGCCCCATCCTCACACTCGTTCCTATGTTTCATCCCATTGTTGCAGCCACTCTGTCAATCCAGCTTCTTGAGACTCTTCCTCTTGTTCACTGACCCTCTATTTTACCGAGCGTGATGCCCTTCTCCAGGCATCGATCCCACCAGACAACATGTCCAAAGTACGTGAGAAAAAGTCTCACCATCCTTGCCTCTGCAGAATGGCCTTACTTCCTCCAAGACAGGTTTGTCCTTTTAGCAGTGGATGGTGTGATCCATAGTCTTCGCCAGCACCATGATGCAAATGCATGGATTCCTGTCTGTATTCTGAATTCAATGTCCAACTTACTAATGCATATGAGGTGGTTGAAAATACCAAGGCTTGAGTCAAATTGACCTTGTTCTTAAAAGTGACATCTTTGCTGTTTAATACCCTAGCGAAGTCTTAGGCAGCAGATATAGCCAGTGCAATTTACTGTTTGCATGAGCATTGATTGTGGATCCAGCAGGATGAAATCTTGGACAACTGAAAAATATTTTTTCATTTAACATGATGAGACCTGTTGGTGCAGTTGTGAGGAGGTTGGTCTCCTTTACATTGAGTAGGAATCCATACTTAAGGCTACCATCCTTGATCTTCCTCAGCAAGTGCTTCACATCCGCATTATCACCAAGGAAGGTTTTGCCATCTGCATATCAAAGTTGTTAAGAAGCCTTCCTCCAATGCTCTTGCCGCATTCTTTCTCACACAATCCAATTTTTCTGAGTATTGGCTCAGTTTACAGATTAAGTATTGGCTACTTTGCCCTACCAGGTCTCCTATATCCTCCTTGGCATCAATTTTTTTGTTTTTGTTTTTTGGGCCTCACTGCCCTCTGGTGGTGGGAGTAGGAGGCCCAGTCTTGCTGCTGGAATTGAACCTCCACCGGGACTCAGCCCTGGCATCAATTTTTGATCACTTGTTTTTCCCTTTTCCCTGGGTTTGTTAGCACCACTTCCTTTCCACTGCCTCCCTCTCTCTCAGGTCCCCGAGAACCATAGGTCCCATTGTCTTCTCCTCCAGATTGTCTTATCTAGCTAGACCTGCAGAGATAATAATATGCACAAAAACAAGACAAAGCAA
>PVJH01022182.1:0-37138 GCA_004026705.1 Nesogale talazaci | reverse complement strand
TATTCCTGGAAACGAACCTGTCCCTATCCCTGCTATTGATTACATGGCAGGAAGAGCTAAAGGGCAGTGCAACTAGGTGACCTATTTGTAAGATTAGGGACCAGTACTGCAGTGGCCTTTGGAACTGCAACACACCAAGTTATCTAGGCAGCTAATCTTGGATATGCAGGCCTCATCAGGCACTACACAAGATTTGCAAAAACAGGTAGATTCTTTAGCAGAAGTAGTATTACAAAATAGAAGAGGTTTAGACTTACTTGCTGCAGAGCAGGGAGGTATTTGTTTGGCTTTACAGGAAAGATGCTGTTTCTATGCCAACAAATCTGGAATCGTAAGAGACAAAACCAAGTGGCTGCAAGAAGACTCAGAGAAGAGAAGAAAGGAGTTGACCACCGATCCACTGTGGACCGGGCTCAATGGACTGTTCCCTTGCCTCTTGCTACTGTGGGGCCCCCTCGTTAGTTTATTGCTTTTGCTTTCATTACGGCCAGTATTATTCAACAACCTCATGGCATTTATTAAGTAACAGATTGAGACCATTCAAGCAAGGCCCCTACAAGTTCATTATTGTCGCTTGGAGATGAGCGATCTCGAACAGAGTGGCACACATGACTAGTATGTGATAAGACCCTCTGCCCCCGTGAGCTGAACTTGACAGCCAATGACGGGTAAGATCAGGAGCACTCTTTACCAACCTAAGACAGGCCATGGTGACATTAGAAGGCCATTGACCGATGACGGGTAAGGACTGAGTGTGTGTCCTGGCAACCTAAGACAGGCGGAGTTCCCCGGAGGATATTACTTGAAAAAATAAAAAAGGGGGACCTGTCAGGAGCCACCCAGCCCGGACATGCTTGACCTGGCTACAGGCTGGATATGCCTGAACTCTGCTGCAGTTTGTTGCCTGGGGTTTGTATTTTGTCGCCTTTGTAACTGTAAACAGCCTTGGCCTTGGAAGCCAGACTTGCAGCTGTGCTGCCATTCACTTGTTAATTTTGAAGATCACCATAAGCTAATTGCCTAAGCTTGCTTGCCCTATAAAACTGGTTTACTTCTCACAAATCAAAAAAAAAAAAAAAGAACCCCACCCCATCCCAGAAAAGATGTAACTACTGACACAACATATGTATGTATGTATGTATGTATGTATACATTATGATGAGTGCTGTATGAGTCCCCAATAAAATGAATTTAAAAAAAAAAAGTCAATGTCAGAAGGAAAGGTTGGGATAGCTTCTTCTTCACTAGATCAGCGAATCTGCATGTGGGCTGACCTGCCTGGAGTTGGAGAGAGGAGGGGAGTCTCAGGTGAGAACTGCTGTACCACTTTTTTAGCAATCAAGCACTTAACCACTGCAGCACCAGTTCTCCTTAATTCAGCTCAAACAACCTTTGCTCTGAAGTGTGTGCTACATTCTGGAGAAGAGTACCTGATTCCCACTTCATCTTTACCAACAAAGAATATTATGGAGAGTGAGTGTGAGATTTGGGGCAAAGACTAAGTCAGGTTTATCAAATTCTTAATAGTTTGATGGTTAAGACATCTTGATGTGGCATAACACAATGTAATCGTGGCCATCATAGACTCTGCTTTGAACTGCCAAGACTTTATAAGATTAGACTGGGATGTAACAGCCGTACTTAAGACATAGTCCTGGTGTAATCAGTAAGAAGGACATTTCCTCAGGTGTGTGAGCTGTATCCAATGTAAGTGGATGGTGTGAAAAATTTGTTTACTTTTCACTTAGTCTGGATCCCGTATTTGACTCATTGATCTCTGATTCTTTGAGCTTAAGCCATGGCCTGTCACACTGTCTGCCATTCCTGGGAGTTGTCAGTGGCCTACCAAATAACCTGCTGAGTTTGGATTGATTTGCCTTTATAGCCAGCTGCCTGACCTCTGGGCCTAGGATTCATTCACCTCCGTAGCCATAAGCCTTTCATCTTTCCAATCTTGTGTTCATAAGCTCCCACTGGTGCCCATGTCAAAAGCCTGCACAGTTTACTTCTGATCCATGATCTTAGGACATACCCGCATAAGGATGTGCCAGATTCTACAAATACGTGAGAGGTTTTCTTGATATCAATGTATCTATGTGCAGACATAGATAAAGTTCATTTGGTTTTTCTTCTCGCTAGAACCAAGCCTAAAGTAAAAATTTAAAAAGTATTATTATGGGGTAAAAGATTACTGTGTAAACAGGTGTGCTACTAGGTACTGCTACCAAGGAACAAAAAGTACACAAGGAAATGCAAGTGGGGAAACTCGGAGCGCTGTATCTTTAAGGGAAGAAAGTTGAGTGGGTTCAACACACGTGCAAAGAAGTCACGGAGCCAGCTCTAAAAGAGGTCACCAGCCTATTCACCACAGGCAAGCTGCAATGACCTGAATGCACAGAGAGGACCAGGCAAAACTCATGAATAGGAAATTAATGGAGTGATGGTATAAGAGAACAGAGTTAGAATTTTCAAGAAGATAATACCACAGTACTGTGAAAGACTATACTAAAACCTGCAAGAAATAGATAAATTTCTAGAAATTCACTGACTAGTTAAAGTAACACAAACTAAAGGTAAAGACCTCACAGGCTCATAGCAAAGACAGAAATAGATCAGGTCATTAAAATTTTTCAAAAACAAAAAAATTCATGAACAAGCTTCAACAAAGAATTCTTAACAAGCACTGAGAAGAACTGGAGCCAATTTTACAGAAAATATTCCAAAAGGAAGGCAAATTCCAAACTCCTTTTATGAAGTGTGCATAAGCTTGAATCCAAACCAGACAAAGACATTACCAGAATAGAAAATTACAGAGCAATATTCTTTACGAGCATGCATGCGAAAATTTTTAAATGGCCAGAGGACACAGTTCCCCAAAGATTAAATCCAGATGACTAAAACATATATGAGGAAATACAAACACAAGCCATGTGAAAAATTCAAATCAACCAACAATGATATGACATTGGAATCAATGGTATTCGTAGCAAAATTCAAAAGAAACATACAAAATGCATGCGTGAGTAAGTGCATAGAGATTGCAAACCTTATAATTGCTGGTGGTACTATAAAACTACCATCACTGTGGAACAGAGTATGGTACTTCTTCACAAAAACTGGTATTATAAATGCCAATTAAATAATCCTTTACAATACACTAAAGAAGTAAGAGTTGTAGCATGACCAGATATGTGCATTTCTGTTTACTGTAGACTGCTACAATAGCAAGAATATGAAAGCAATCTAAATGTTTATCAGTAGAAGAATGGATAAAGTTTGGTGCATACACATAATGGAATACTATGCATAGCCATAATGTGATAATGAAGCATCTCACTACATGGATGGATTTGGAGGATTCTATGTTGAGTGAAATTAGCCAAGAGCGAACAAAGAAAAATATTGAATCAGGAGAAGGGAGGGAATATGGAATCAAAAAAGTGTGTGTGGGAGGTTAACAGAATATTGTTGTTGATTGCATTTCTTGCATCCCTCCAAATTTCTTATCCCTTAAAACTAAAAGTAGTTGGAGATACTTGAAAAAAAAGAGCAAGGAAAGAAAATTAAAATAGAGTCGTTGCATTTAGTGACAAACAAGTTAATCTCATACAAAAAAAGAAAGTAAATCAAGATAAAAATTTTCACTTCAAAAAAAGATACTTTGATGGTTGCCAGGCAGAGAGGGAGAGAGAGGTGACACTCTGGAAGACAGAGTTGCTAGTGTGGGTAAAGGGAGATATCATACTCCATAAGAGGAAGAAAATAATAAAGCAGGTGGTGGGACAAGGCAAGCTATCTGGAGGATTGATAGTTTAAGTTGTTGAACACAAAAACGATGATCTGAAATGTAAACCCCCATACAATTAAAAATCAAAGAAACTTTCAGTGAACAAAAATACCAAAATATGAAACTACTCTTCCTTAATATATTTTTCATCTAGATCTGAACACTTAAGAAGGCTGTGTTTTCATCGCCTCTAACTCTTCCTTGAAGAATCATATACCCTTCAATTTCTACTGTGTCAAAAGAAAAGTTTGGGTATTCTTGAAGATCTCAAATTGTTTTCCCTTGAGATATTCTTTGAGGTGTGAAAATTAACAGATGTATGATGGGACAATATCCATTCTGAGGAATGGATAGGCGACATTTTCATAGCACAGTCCCTGCTGCCATCCCAAGTGAGAAGGAGATTTGTCCTGAAAAGCAATCCCTCAGTGCAACTCTTCGTACCTTTTTCTTACCAATGTAGCTACAAAACCATGAAACTTTTAATAAACACTTGTTATTTTCTTAAAAATAATTGAGCAAGACTGAAACAAACCTCATTGCCCATGAGTACATGCCCACTCAGAGTGACCCTATACAACAAGGCAGGGTTGCCCCTGTGGGTTTCCAAAATGTTAACTCTTTATAGGAGGAGAAAGCCTCTTATTCTTTTAGTTCAATAACTTACATAATATTTGATATGCCCTTAGTCTCACTGGAAAAAAAAGTTAGAGCATTTGTCTGGAGTAGCATTTTGTATAACCAAGGTGCCAGTCAGATTGCATTTTCATTTAGGAGGTCTATTCCAAGTTCATCCTGGTTATTGGAAAAATTCCAACTCACAGTCCCCAAAGGCAACCTGCAGTTCATGTCAAGAGGTTTTTCCACAGGTGTGCTTACTAAAAGAGGTCTACCAGGACAATCCCCAGCTCCCTTTTGCAAAGACAGAGTCGCATTGATTGTAGCACCATTAGAAAAAATATCATCGAATCACTTTTAAATTCTAATGAAACCAAATCATCATTTTTTGTCATTTTACTTTAGAAACAAGCTGCTAAGTCCAATCCACATTCAAATTCAGCAATGCTACAAGGGCACAGGCATTAGTAGATAACCATAAAGACTAACAGAGAGTCAGAGGACGCATTTTAAGTTATCCATCACAATATGTCTTCTTCTTTTTTCTTTGGAGGGGGGTGGATCCCTGCCTCTTGTGGTTGTGGGTGCTACCCAGTGCTGCTCCTGAGAGCTGCCGCTGCATTTGAACCGCCAAGTCTGCGGGCCACAGTCCCACACTCAACCACTTACTGCACTCGGCCTCAAGTAGTCAATTTTATTTCTGTGTATCACATCTGAAAAAATTGCATGTGAACTATTTTCTTCTGTGTTGTTGGAGAAAGGTATTTGCAATAATGAAGTCATAGATCATTATTCCATCATGTGGTCTCCAGCCTTATTTCTTTTTTTGGGGGGTGGGAGGGCATCACTACCCTCAGGTGGTGGGAGTAGGAGGCCCAGCCTTTGCTCTGTGAAGCTGGAATTGAACCTCCATCCCAGTGGGCCGCAGTCCCATGCACAACCACTACGCCACCGGGGCTCAGCCCTCCAGCCTTATTTCTATCACCAAGATTGTATTTCACAACTACTGTTCTTTCTTCTACTTTTATGTCCCAATGGCCAAAAATTATTAATGCATTTTTTATGCTTCATCTGTTTTAGACTGAAGATATTGGTATAATCAATTTCTTCATCATTGACTTTGGTAGTTGGTGCAGATATTTGAATAGTATTTGTATTTATTTTATTTACTTGTATTCAAATAGGTATTATTCCATCACAGGCAGATTGAACTTCAAGATAAAATGTGAAGAAAACAAAGTCATTAAGAAGACAGGCTATAAAAGATCAAAATGGATGTCAGTAGAGACATTAGGCCTTTTTCATAACACTGGGTGTTTGTTTGTTATACTATTTAACTTTGTCTTCTCCAGCTAGTCTTTGAAATTTTCTATTCAACTCTTTGACTTCTCTCATTATTCCATTGTTGTAGCTACTCTATGACTAGTGCAAGTCTTAGAGTTATAAAACCAAAAAGAAAAACTTTCTCAGCATAATTTAAACTGAAAAATTTGAGAAAAAAATTCAAGCCTTGAGTTGGAATGTTGAAGACTTCTATGAGCATAATATTGAATGATGCAGGAAGCATCAACAGAAGTTGAAAAGCATACAAGCATACACAGTCACTGTATCAAATAGATCCAGTCCCACAATATGCAGCAACCAATGATGCTGAAGGAAGAAGTTCAAGCTCAACAGAGAATTGGTTTCAAACAAGGCTCCAGAAATTGATGATATATCAATTGAGATGTTTCAACAATTTGATGAAGCACTGGAAGGGTTAATTCCCCTATGCCAGGGGATCTTGAAGGCAGCACTTTGACTATAGTTAGTTAACATATATTATATCATTCTAAAGAAAGTAGACCCAATAGAATGTTCAAATTATATAGTATTATCAATATATGCAAGTAAAACTGCTGACTATCATCCAAAAACATTTGTAGCAGTACATTGACAGGGAACTGTCTGAGGTTCAAGAAGGATTCAGAAGAGGACCTGGAAGAAGGAATTTCATTGCTGATATCAGATGGATCTTGGCTCAAAGGAGAGAATACCAGAAAGATGTTTACTTGCGTCTCACTGACTAGGCAAAACATTGAACTGTGTGGATCATAACAAATGATGGATACTCCACAGCACTTTATTGTGTTCATGTGGGAACTGTACATGGATCAAGAGGGAGTGGGGTGAACAGAACAAGGAGAACACTGCACGATTTAAAATCAGGAAAATGTGCTTCAGAGTTGTATCTTCACACAGCATTATTCAATCACTCTGTGAAGCCAATCAGAAAAACGGGAACTTATAAACAAGAGTGCTGCATCAGGATAGGAGGAAGGCTTATCAACATCTTTGTGATATATAGATGACACAAGCTTGTTTGCTGAAAATGATGAAGACTTGTGTTAGATGGGGTTCTCTAAAGAAACAAAATATATATTTATATAGATAGAAATATATCTAACATAAGAAATAAACAATCTAAAAAGACAGAACAAATGACTTGGTACAACTCACTTGTGTGAGACAGCACAGGCACACACAACTCACTGGCATTCCTTCACGTCTTGAGGGTAGCTAGGTAGTTCTCTGTAAAGCAATTCAGACTATCCGGCCACAGGCAGCAAGCAGCAAGGCAGATGACCAATAGTAAGCCAGATGACAGGGTCTGATAGTCACCAGCTCAAGAGATGTACATTCCAGTAGTGTGGTGAAGCAGAGCTTGAAGGAAACTCAACTTACAGTGACACAGTCCATGAATTCGGTGTCCCACAAGTAGTGTAGCATGCAAATCGAGGCACAGGACTAACAAGGCAGCAGGCTACATGCTGGTCTGAAGGTGCAAGAAAGAGAAAGGCGAGGCTCACTTGCTTCATTTGTATCTTTGCCCTTCAATTAATCTCACACGTGTTTATTGGCTATGTTGTCACAACTTATGATATTGACCAACCTACTTATCTTCATTGGCACAACAGACCTACCTCTCATAGTGCTGAAGTCAAGGATTGCAGTCTTCAGTACAACTCAATATAAAGAAAAATAATCCTCAAAATTGAACCAATAACTACATCATAATAATTCAGAGATACAATTGAAGTTGTCAAGGGTTTTGTTTTTCTTGTACCTACAACCAATGCACATGGAAGCAGCATCAAGTGATCAAACAACACATTGCATTAGGTAAATCTGCTGCACAATACCTCTTCAAAGTGTAGAAAAACTACAACTCTTATCATAATCCATCCATGAATCCATTGTGTCAAACACATTTGCATTTGTTGCCATCATCCTTCTCAAAATATTTTCTTTCTACTGGAATCCTTGGTATCAGCTCCTTATTTTTCCTTCCCTCTCCACGCCCCCCCCCCCCCACGGACTAATTATTCTATTTCTTCTTCTTTACCAAGGTCTATGTCTAAGAAGTATCTTTACCCCTATGTGGTTTATTATGCATATGAATACACTGTAGGCCTATAGGTACAACTATGTGCATGCCTACCATGTACCCATATGCTCATCCCATTTTCCCCCCATACATGTTCATATAGCCACACCGGATTTGGGGTTGCTTTGCATTCTGTTGGTCATAGTTTTTACCACATGGTAGGCCAGGTTGACCAGAGAACAAAGCCAGTGACACTCCTTTGTGTATAAGGGACAGCTTTATATCAAGAAATAATTAGATATCAAGCAAGCATCAAAGTCCAGATCAAGTCCATAAATTTCATACTAGTCCAAAAATCCCTCCTCAGACTCAAGCAGCTGCAAACAATGGTGCTATAGGCAGAAAGATCCTAGGCCGGGAGTGGGAAAGTCTTGTGGATTCAATGGTGGTGGAATCATCTCAGTACTAGTGTGGGCCTCCACAAGTCTCCTCCAGCTCTCCCAGGTGATTCGACAGCAAGAAAGTGAAGCAGAGAGAGAGAGGTTGACCTCCAGAGAGTCATTTATCTTGGTAGTCTTCCAGTCAAGTTGCAGCCTGATTGAGAGATTAACTTCCACTCACCTTTCTGCGGGAGCCAGTTGGCACTCCAAATTCTGAGTATCACAGCCACAAACATCCTTTTCTCATGGACATGTCTTGTTTTATTTTGTTTTAAAGTAATGTGTTTTTTCATGTTCATTTATGCATTACAGATTGTGATTCTGTTTTTGCTGTTTTTTTAAGTGTTGAAAAGCAAAGATGTTACTTTGAATGTTAGCTATGGCTGAAAAAAAGTCAGGGTAGTTTCAATTGTCTCATAAGCATGCAAAAATTAGATGATGAATAGGGAAGGCAGGAAAATTTGATTAATTTGAACTATAGTTTTGGTGAATAATATTAAAAATCTATCGTTGGCCAAAACAGATTTGTCTTAGGGGGAAAAAAGACAGCCATTATGGACTTTATAGGCACAGTTGACAAAACTTTGTCACACATATGCTGGACATGTTATCTGGAGAGACCAATCCCTGAAGAAGGATGACATCTAACAAGAAAACAAATCACAATGTACAGGGAAACTTGGAAGCTCATGTTGCTGTCATAGTATAAGTAATAAAGTTGTTAGGGGAGATAAGTCCCTGGTGAAGTTCATCATGCTGAATAAAGAAGTAGTGCAGCAAAAATGAGGAAGACCCTCGAAAACAAGGATTGACCCAGTAGCTGCAGGAATAGGCTCAAACATAAGAATAACTGTGAAAGTGTGCAATCATTGTGTTGTACAAAGGACCACTATTATTTGGGACCAACGTGAAGGCACCGAACAACAATAAATTTCTGCATTTCTAACTCAAAAAGCTTGTGTTTTTTTCCATCTTCTATGAGACCATGACATGATAATTTCTTATCTGCAAATATGGTGACTGCCATCTCTGTCCTTTCAGAGTTTTTTAACATGAGTTGCCTTAGTGGGTGCCTGAGTATTCAAGCACCTGAATGTGTGGGACATATTACCATGGCTTATTACTCCTCTGCATTGGAAGAGAGTTAGCCGGGGGGAAAGGGTTTTATATAACTGCACAGCACCTCTGTCCCCACTACTGTGGGCATTCAGAAGTTGGGGCACTTAACCTACTGACACTCTGCACTTCTACATATAAGCATTGTTGGAAGCTGATGCTTAACAGAGTAATCCTTGCTTGTCAAGATATGCCTTTATCCTTTAAACCAATCCATCTGGACTGTAGTTACAATCTAAGTTTGCTTAAATTGAGTCATTTCAGAACACTAGAGTACACCAAAATGAGAGTGGAAAAGGTAATATAACAGGATTCAGTCATGAAATTTATGATCAGTGACCTGAATGAAATATAATCACTCCTTTATAAACTTTCAGATTTCCGTGCCATTTTTAAAGTTTAACAATGTGTAATATCTTCCTAAAACCGATAAATACACCATTAGGGTGTTTTTCAAATGCAGATTGCTTTAAAAATTGTGCTAAAATGGCTTATTTTTACACAGACTTCTTAGAAATATGAGTTCAAAGATCACTATTTGAATAGCCCATAAAAGATCCATTATGTCATTTTATACCTATCTAGCTGACAAGCACTCAAGATCATAATAAGAAATTAAATAGTTCAAAAGAAGACAAAGTTATGAAAGTTAAGTGGCAAGACAATGCAATGCTTTACCGATGAAGAAGTTATATGAATAGTTTATAATATTAAAACTCTTTTCTATCTTGATTTAAACATAGTTGTGTCTGGCTGTCCAATGATACACTGTTTAATGCACTCAGTCATTCCTTCATCCATTTTTTGAAGGTCCTTGCTTCTAAATTTTCCTTTCCTAGGATCTGTAGACATTAGCAGCAGTAGCCACTCAGTGCGATTATGCTACAATAAAGACCAACGCAATTCTTACTCCCCATGTTTGGAGGAAGATTTTGCTGGGCATACAGGAGAAACAAAAGCAACTCCTATTTCAATTGCCTCATTTGCATTCTTTCAACCACTGATAATGATTAAAGAGACCATAGGGTAGCCTATCTAATTTTGAGATGGTTCTTATTTTTTAGCACCTTCCCTGAGAACTTTCAGGAGGAAGAATTCTCCAATTTCTTTTCTCGTGAACACTTCCATCACAGAATCTACAATGCCTTCCTAACATTTCCCCAACTTTGGAGTGTAGAAAACTTTCCCAGTAAGTAATACAGCTTCCAGTCCAGAATGAGCATATTTTTGTCAACATTTAAATGTAGAATTTTATTTAAACATTTTACTAGGCAGTGATATGCTGGTAAATTTTAACTTGCCCAGAAAAACAGAAAAAAATGAAAAAACAGAAAGAACTATGATTTAAAGTGTGTGGCCTTATCCATGATGCCAATACTCCCATCATGGCCAGCAGCTACCAATCAAATTGCTATCACTGGGAAAGGGTTGAGAAGGAAGATGCATGCAGTCAATTCTTTTGAGCTAATAGAAACATTACCAGCCCATCACTGCATGTTATTTTACTTTTAAATTTATTACAGTTTCTGATATGCGTGTTATTGTCTAGGCTCCTCCCCCCACCTCCAACCTGGATTGTGGAGTTATTTTTTCGCTGTGTCTGATCAATTTTCTGTAATAATATACATGCTGCACTTGGGAAGATATTTTCAGTGTCCACTTCAGATGCCTCTATAATTATGGCTGCATATTTTTATAACATTCCCTGCATCATGTTACAATGATCAGTATATGTCTACTTTTCTCCTAAACTGAACCAGCAGGTTCTAAATGTCATTTATCTTTGTATCATCAGAGTGTGACAAAAGGGAGTAATTAAGTGTTTAAAAACACATAATTCACTGTGATGGGTGAATACAAACCAGTGCAGCAAATTTCATATTGACTCTGCATTAATGTTAGTGACATACATCAGAGGTTAACTGGAATTATGATGTGATAAATTGAATAATACATTTTAAAGGGTTTGCAAGTTGGAAAGGAAAAAAGCATGTAGAGAGAATTCCTTTAGGCCAACTTGTGGAATTTTAGGTGGAAGAAGTACTGAGTAGATTTATAATAAACAACATAATTATATATTATTTCTGCTAATCACTCATAATTATACCAGCCAAGAATAATGAGAGCAATCAAATTTCAACTTTAAAATATAAGACTGAGATCAAAGTATTAACCTTCCATGTTATTTTACTCCAGGCTACACAAGTTAGTCATGTCCCAATCTAAATATAAAGTTATACAAACTGTATAAAGAAATTACTATTAAATATCATTTTATAGGAAAATCACTACATAGTGTCAAGAATTATGGCTTTTGTTCCATGTTAATTCAAA
The DNA here is from genome assembly GCA_004026705.1 of Nesogale talazaci. Lineage (NCBI taxonomy): Eukaryota > Metazoa > Chordata > Mammalia > Afrosoricida > Tenrecidae > Nesogale > Nesogale talazaci. The sequence goes on along the minus strand of PVJH01022182.1, from coordinate 25,476 downwards.
CCTATATTTTGCTGTCAGTAGTACATGATTCCTATCTTTGTAGTCTATGAAATTTTTCTGTCCTAGTAAGGTCCACATTGAGTTGCTCACCATAAAGTCAGCCATTCGAACCCACCTGTCTACTCCCATAAAGATTCAAATTCTTGGAAATTCAGCAGGATCATTGTACCCTGTCCTGTGGGGTCGCTTTGAATCTGACTTGACTTATTGTCAATGAGGTTAATTGTTAGGCAAGTTATCTTTATATTCTAACTAATGAATAAAGTAATAAATTCAAGTAGAAACTTGTCTTTGAGAAGTTTTGAAATGATGCTTAAAATTCATTTCTGTCTCATAATACTATCTTGTTAGCTAATCGATGGTGATAGAAATACTAGAGGAGGTAGCTTATAAAAACAGAATTTTATTTTTCCAAAGCCAGGAGGCTAAAGTCCCAATCTAGGTGAACTCTAGAGGAAGACCCGCTCGCTCTGTTGGCACGGGAAGAGCTGTCTCTTTTTCTCTAGCACTAGAGCTTTCTGGAGATTCAGTGTTCCTTCTGTAGCATCTATTTTGCTTGCTTGCTCCTATGCCGAGTCTGCTTTTTATATCTTAAAACGCTATTAGAGTTAAAAATCACCCTAAAATGATTACCATGAACACAAAGAATCTGTATTCCCAAATGAGATTCCATCCACAGGTGAAAATTCAAACACATATTTTAAGGAAATGGAATTGAATGCATAGTAAGCGTGTACACCCCTGGAAACAATTTCATAAAAGCAACACCCCGGTCATTCCCAAATCACAGGAGTTATTCTGGCCACTCACAATTAGACACACAAGAAAGAGCTAATGAAATAGCACATTTTGCAAATACTTTGACTTTTCCATCACAGAGCATGTCCAGAGTATTATGGCAGGAATTAGAAAAAAACTTCTGAGAATGTAAATGTATTTTACTTTATGTACAATCCTGTGATCACTATTTTTGTGTTTTATTATTTTGTCAGTTAGATTCTAATATCATAGAATAAATGACTGGAGGCCATTTTAGTTAAATGCTAATTTAAATCTTTTATTTTACGGATAAGTTTCTAAAACAGAAAATCCTGTCACCAGATTCATATCCCAAATTTATCACACTTCCAGTCTAACATCCACGTTTCCTTGAGCATAAGCTGGTTTTCTGTACGTGACACCAAATTATCTCACTGCTTTTCTCATGGTTAGTTGGGAATAAAAATAAACTACTATGTTTCACTAATTAGCTTTGTGGCTTGGTCAAATCACTTCTTCTAAGTCTTCTTAATCACATCTGCATATGTCTTTCAGTTGTTACAATTACTGTGATTATGACTTCCATCATAAACAAGGATGATATCTTAACATCTTAATATGCATATTCACAAAAAGGGGGAAATGAAGCATATTTATAGTCTCCTATATATTTCAAATCTTGAGTTGTTCATGGTTTAGGACTTTTCTCTAGGAAAGTTGGGACATGAGTTGGCATATTGTCACACATTGAATAACCACTTGCCAAAATGAACTATTCTTGTGCTAGGATACATAGCTAAAATTATACCCTAGCCTATGTGTCATACATGAACATTAGACTATCCAGTATGATCCTAGGTCCTCTTTTAATGCATCTTGGGAGAAATTTTGCATGGAATGGTGGTCAAATCAAAATAAAACAATGTAGAGAGATAATCAGAAATAGAAATTGACTTCTCGATTTGGTCTTTCTATGAACAATAAATGATCATTTATTTTATGAGAACACTAAGAGATTTGGATTCTCTGACATAACTGACAATAATATTATTGCTAGTGTATTTGAGTAGGCACTCTTCGCGTAACGGATAGACACTCAGATGCTAATGGAAAAGTTGGCAATGCAAAGTCACTCAGCAATTCTTTACAGAAAAAGACCTGATTGTCTGCTTCTGCAAAAATTACTACCAAGAAAACACTATGGGAGGTTTCTATCTCATAGATGGGTTCTCTGTGTCCATGTGTACTAGATGATAGACAACAGCAACATAAACAATAAATTAGTCAAACTGTATTTTGTAATAAGAACATACATTATCTAGGTAAAAGTGACAAAAATAGAAAACTGTTTCTGAAGAGTTCAAAAGTCTTGATTTAAATTTTGATGTAAATTCCTTTTCAAATTGATAAAGAATTTAGTCATTTTAAGTGCAATTTTTTATCCTTAGGAGCACTCTTTAATTCCTCTTGTCTCAAAATCTTAATATACCTTCTGAGGTGTTAGAAATCCCTAACCATAGCCTTAGAGAAGCTTGCATATTAATTTAGAATAGATTAATATATGAATACTTTTAAAGATGTTTTATAAACCTTCTGTTCCATATCACATATCTAGAAAAAAGCATATGCAGTTATGAAAGCAATTCTATTTTTATTTATAAAAATTTTTATTAATTACAGATTAGGCATAATTAAATGAAACTATAAACATTTTCACAGACAAATTTAATATACATACTTATTTTTATTTTGTATATTTCAGGCAAGTTCAAAATGAGTTGTTTTATATGAAAATTGAGCTAAAGACTAAAAGGCAGAGACTCTAATATAAATTAAAGTGTTACATCAAAACTATTTGAATCAATAATGAACTGTGCTCCTCAATGATATTTTCTATATCTGAGTATCAATTTTCCAATTTTCCAAAATTATATCAAACTAGAATAGTTAGTATAGTACAATAACTAATATAATTGAATGAATTTTTAAATACTAATTGGAAAACAAAGCAATATGAAAAATACAAGGATAGGCTGAGCCCTGGTGGCGTAGTGGTTGTGCGCGGGACTGCGGCCCACTGGGATGGAGGTTCGATTCCAGCTCCATGGAGCAAAGGCTGGGCCTCCTACTCCCACCACCTGAGGGCAGTGATGCCCCCCCAAAAAAAGAAAAGAAAAATACAATAATAATCATTGTATAGCTATTTTTTAATTTTATATTTGATTTCCTTTATATAAGAAAAATGATGATGTCAAGAGCTTGGAAGACCTCTTTCCATATAAGTAATCATTTATCCTTTAGCACTATAATAGAAAGCAAACTCATGCCATTCCATCAATTCCAACACACAGTAACCTACAGGAGAGAATAGAGCTTCCCCTGTGCTCTTCCCAGACTGTAAATCTTTACAGGAGGAGGAAGCCTTATTTCTCTTCTGAGCATCAGTTATGGTTTCAAACTGCAGACCTTGTGACTAGCAGGCCAGCATATAACCTCTACACCAACGGGGCTCCTTTCATTGTATTAAGGCATGCTTTTAAAATTTCTTTCAATGAGGTCATTGTGTTAGTCTGGGCTGAATAGGGAAACAAATCTAGGAATGTGTATAACAAAGAGCATATATCAAAGAGTAATAATATGTTAAGAAAACTTCCCAGTCCAGTCCAGTGCAGCTTCATAAGTCTGATTTTAACCCATATGTCTGACACCAGGCTATACATTCCTCGTCAGACTCACGTAACACATGCAATGATGCTGCATGCAGGAAGATCACAGACCAGAGGGTGGGAAGTCTTGTGGTTCCAAGGGTGAGGGAAACAATTTATCCCAACACTGGAATGGAAGTCCATGTGGTTTCTTCTGCTTTAGGGCTCTGACTTCATCAGGGTAGCTCCATGTCTCTTATCAACAGGAATGTCTCTCATGGAGTGAATGTGCATCCCACCTCCAGAGAGCTAGCTATCTTTTGACTGCCCCCATATGAGGTCATCAAGCTGCGACTTAATTAACAGGCTAGACTGTACCTCTCCACAAGTTGAAAGCAGAACATGTAACTACCTCATATGACCCCTTGTCAACTTCACACCTTTACACAACTCTTCACCCCTACATAATTTTTAGTAAAACAATAATAAATTCATATCCTTCCCCAGCAGAATAAGACTAAAAAGCATGCAATTCAATATGTGCCATCCTCATTTAAACATAATATACTCTAAGTGACAAAACACCAATTCTATGCCTCAATTGGAGTTAAGTAACACCTACACCATTATCCTATGAATATATCCCCCACTTATGAAAGTTTGTAAGCTATCCCAAAACAGGGTCTTTATCCACCCGATTTGGGGTATTCAATTTCTATACTGCCCACTGGCATCAACCCAGTGCTCTGAGGAGGCAATCATATTCTTTGATGTGAAGAATCTTCATTCCAGTTAGAAACTTGTGAAATTTGCATCCAAAAGCAAAGTCAAATCAGGACAGGACATCCATAAATTCAGCAGCAAGATGCACCAGTTCACATGCTCACATATCTTCTCTTCACCTGGTCAGGTTCTGGTCAGCTCAATGTGGGCTGCTTCACTTAGCCTCACCAGGATGTCCACTGGCTGCCTTGCCTTTTGATCATGAGATCCATCACAATGCTAGTCCCCTTGTGCTAGGTCATGAACTTCAGACCACTCAACACGCTGTTATTTTCTCCTCTAGTCTCTTGAAGTAGGTCACTGAGTGGTCAGTGAATGCAGGTGTCAGTGGCCAGACTCAACCCGTCTCTATACTGTTGCTTTTCTCCCACTTCCACTCAACAAATGGATTCAAGTGGTCACCTAACAAGCATTTTAGGCTGCCACAGGCTCCCTTTAACATTCAGTTCTAAAGGGGAATTTTTTTTCACAGTTTCAGGGTTTTTTTCCTAGGTTCTGACAAAGTCACTAGTTCAAAATTCCAATATCCAAAGAGTTTCTGTTTTTCTTCAATCCGTTAACAGTCCCATATGCAATTCTCTTTACCTTCAAATGTCCTGAAAAGTCAAGACATTGGGTGCGTATTATCTTTTGAAAATATTCTTTGCAGGTATGCCTTAAACCCATTTAACAATCCAATTTTAATGGCTGATGGCAAGTGGATTTACAAGCTCTCCATTTTCATACTTGCCAATAATCATTTCTATCAATCATTATATCAATAAAAATAAACAGAAGAAATCAGTATAAAAAAGTAGAATCCTGTTCTTAAAACTCAATTCTTGAAACAGTCAAGTTGAATCCTCATTTCACTTATCTAAGTCCTTATCTACACTATTCAATTTTTACAGAATATGTGATCAGGGCTGTGACAGCATCAAGCCAGAGCCAGGCTTTCTGTCATCCATTTTGACCTTTTGTCGACCATTTTCACTAAGGAGCTCTGAGACATTCAAGGGGTGATTTAACCCCATGAGCTCAAAATACACATTAATCACATTCATTTTCACCATTTCAAACAGGGATAACCAAAGACAACAACTAAAGAAAATAATAAAAACTTTAACTTCCTCTGTTCTTTCCAGAAAACAACCCAGTAAACTATATGGACATATAGTTTCAGCTAGCCAAAGAAGAATAACTACCATGTGACAAAGGTTGGACAAGTAGCCACTGCCCTTCTTTATGAGTTGTTTGTCTAGTACCCCACTCCTGAGGAGCTAGTCCAGGTGTTAGTCCCAGTAGATCACTCCAGGGCTCTGGCTCCCTCAGAGTAGCTCCTTATGTCTTGTCAACAGGAATGTCCTTCAGGGAGTCAGTGTGTGTCTCACCTGGAGCAATCTATCTACGTCCTTAATGCCTCCAAATGAAGTCATCAAGCTGCCATCTGGCTGACAGGCTACACTCCATCCCTCCATAAGTTGAAACCAGATTATGTAACTACCAAAGCCAGGCAGTTAAAGAAGAAAAAATTATAGGAGAAAATATAATGAATATTTATAAAAAGAGTAAACATCTATAGCATTAAATCAATATATGACTCCCATCTCCCTTTCTAGATCACTGTAACAGAACACACTCTGAGTAAATACTATCAAGAAGATGGTCTTCCTTATTCCTCCAGTTCCCAGTATAGAGCTCCAGAATCATTCAGACGAGGACATACAAGGTGTATCACTCAGACAAGTGCAGCTGAGAATTTACATTGCCTTATTCATGCTGACAAATAACCTCAGGCAGAACCTAATCCTGTCAAATCTATAAACAAATAAACAAGCAAAAGTATAAATAATAATACTACCACCTAAAGTTCAAGATTGGTTAAGAACCAACACTTGCTATCACACACTATCTAAAAATAGTAAGTAGATTTAGGGGTTGTTTTTATTCTTATATGGCATCAAATCAGTCAACACAATACCACCATGCACAAAAGAAACTGTTTCCATAGTCCAGGGCTATGTCAGCATAAATCCAATATATACACACAGTAAGCCTTAGAGCAACTATTACAGAAATAGCAGAACATTAAGAGCAGCAATAAAAAAATTACTAAGGTAATTAAAGTTTTAGATTTAACATATTGACTAAATGTGAAAGAAAACCATCAAAGATCAATAGAGGAATAAATAATTTAATGAAAGTAGAAAAATGTAAAATCACAGGTACAAACTTAATTATAGCTAGCAAAATTAAGTCTGGAGATATCAAGCAATACATTCAGAGGGCAGATTGTCAAAAGGAATTGAAAACAAATTCATTTATATGTGCTTTAGAGGAGATATACTTTGGCTACAAATATAGAAATCAACTGAAAGTAAATTATACAGAATAGATTAGAGGAGCAAAATTTTCAATATTTTTAATTAAAATTTTCAAAAAACTTTTAAGTTTCTTCATATATCATGCAAACAGCAATTTTGAAAAGCCCAAAGTGACCATACTAGTTTCAAACAAAATAGACTTTAAACACAGAAGTGTTACTAGAGACAGTTGTGATTATTCTATAATAAAATTATAAATTATCAGTAATTTATAAAAATCACAAACACATACACTTGAAAAATAAAATAATAAATGAGACCAAAAAGGATAGAAATGAAGGGATAAGTAGAAAAACCAATAATGCATTAGGGATTTCAATGTCTTCCTGTTAATAAATTATATAACAACTAGGCAGAAAACCATAAGGTCAGAATATTGTATCATGGGAAATAATTTTCAACATAAATTAGGTAGACATAAATATAGTAGACATAACTGACTTCTGTAGAACTCTATAGACAGAAGTATATAACTTTTGAACACTTGCTCTGTGGAAGACTACAGTCTAAAGTGGGAACCCTCACTCCCATTTTGAATCTCCATACATTTTCAAATGTCATTTGAGTCCTCTATATTACTTCAACTATTTGGCTATGCTTATACCTTAGATAAGTAAAGGCAACCCCGAGAAAAGTGGTTTGCCTTTAATAAAAGTGCAGCTGAAAGTAGATTACAATTCTCAGGAATTCCCAAGGAAGGTCGTGGGATCATCAGTCTTATACAAAGAACAAGGAAACTTTTCTAGGAGTGTTCGTGATGATTTGTCAAACTATAGCAGCATGTTATCTAAGTCAAATTAAAAGCTGGTAACCTATTTACTGTCTAGGGATGCACAATCATGAGTCAAACACAGACGACCAGGTAGCCATTTAATTAAAGCCCCAGGACCAATTCATACTTTAAAAAAACTGCATTCATTTACATATCCTCAATCAGGGTTCTTTCCATGTTTCCATAGTTCCAAATGCAACAGTGATTATTTGAGGGATTACCAGTCTTCATCTAGTGATTATTTTCTTTATCTTATAAAATATAAATAGCTCAAGGGCCATGAACCAGCAGATGCCATTTGGTCTCTGTAATATCAGGATCTGAATGATTGTTTTATTTCTGCCCTCTCAAATACTTGTTAATGTCTGGGATCTTCTATCCTTACCATAGACTACTCCACCTAAAATCATCAAACTACACATTCTCTTTAAGTACACATATTATATTCTCCATGATCAACCATATATAATAGACTGTAAGCAAACCACAAACATTTTAAATGATTGAAATAATAAAAATATCTTCTTTTTGTAATGTAATGATATTAGAAAACAAATAACTAACAATATAACTAATATTATTCTTTATTTCTAGTAAAGAGATTATGCTTCCACTTCAGGCATGAAGATAAAGATGAAAAAAATGTTCCATAATCACTCTGGTCATTCATTTTAATATGCTTTATGAGCGGGTGAAGTTACATTACTTATGGATCATCAAGAGGTTAGCACTTTTGAGTTCCCATATACAAATAAGGTGTGTACGTAGCCTGTTTTAACACAAATATGGTGTGCATGTAGACTGTTCATTTTTCTCTTTCTTTTCCTCTATCTAAAACTTTGCTATTTCCCATATCAAAACTTTGCTATTTTTCAGGTCCCCTTCTAGTTAGCATGGGTGTTTGTGGGTGATTGGAGGACATTACAACTGAGAAACACTAGCTATTGTCTTTGCATCTTTTTTGCAAAGAATGGGTGAAAAAGTAGGCAATATTTCAGTCTTAGTTTATTTGTTTTTATCCGTTTCTATATTGGAGGTTATCAAAGGTTAGTATATCTGATCATAAGGCCTATTTGATTATACCTCTTTTGATTTCAAATGCTAATGTCTGCACAATGATTTCAGATTGTTAAATAGAATGACATTTTTTCAAATAAGTAATTATATCATCATTAATTCTGGTTTTGTAAGAATTCAAGATTTGTTAAATTATGTGAAATCATGCATATATGTGCATCATTTAAGACATCTACATATTTACCTTCATCAGCTATCTCTTTTGGTCTTGGTCAGTCCATACCTACATATTTTGCATATACAGTTACCTCATTTTACTATATTGTTGGAACTCTGACACATAACTTATAGTCTAACACATTCAACCAAAATAGCATAACTCATTTATTGGGTACATTTTCTTCCTTTTTTAGCTATGGATTCAAAAGAAATAATATTGGTCCTTGCTCCCGAGGAATTTATAGTTTGAGGAAGAAAAATTAAATTCAAAACAGTGTATGCAAGAAACCTACAGGTTGTCTTTGATACTTATAAATAGAATGCAATAAGATAAAGGACACCAATAATAACAAGAATTATATAGAAATATAGTAAGTATATTCATCACATTTTATAAATATAGGAATAAGTTGGTAAATATCACTTTATTCTGATTAAATTCTGAACACCAAGATGCTACCAGTGTGTTAGCATATGGAAAGGAGCTTTTATTACTTACAAGAAGCAGAAAGCACACCAGAACAGATGTGAATCCATTTTTGAACTAGTTCCTCTGGCTCTGAAATGCTGTTTTTGCAGAGATTAAAAACTCTTCAACTCGTACTCCACTTTGTGCTGTGCACACATGATTCTTTGTGCTTTCTGTTAACCAATCCCCTTCTGACTCAAAAGCTATTCCTTTAATCAACTCCCTCATAGTCAAGTAGTCATTATTGTGCACAGTTTCACATAGTATCTTAACCAAGAGACTCAGAAAGTCTTCTTCCAACATTTTTCCCTCTTCCCCACAATGTCTACATGACATATTACAAGACTTATTGCTTCTCAATTTAATCCTGAGAAAGTTAAGGAACAGTGTCAGACTTATGGACACGTGTATTGGAAATGTACCTTTGTAACAATGCTGACAAACAGAGAGTGGGGCAACTGTGCTTTCTTCTGAAGCCAACAGCATCATAACAGCCAGGGAGCCACATAGGCAGAACATGGAGATAAAAGATACTTTGGAGTAATGTTTGCTGAAAGGTCAATACAACATAATTATAGGTAGTAGTGCAGAAGCAGAAAAAGAACTATGACATCAGCAATGTTCCTTGTTCCAAGTCTTCTGAATACACTGATGCCAACTTGTTAGATCATCTTCATCAAAAATATACTTGTGTGCCATATAAATGATTTTGTTGTATAATTCTAGCATTTGGTTGGGTAACCTTTATTAAAAGTGATTATAAATGTGAATCTCTTCAAGACAGTTGGTCAAATTTCTTCCCGTTGAAGAGTGAGCGCTGCCAGCGCTTCCTCAGCTTGCTGACGCATTTCAGTTGGTGGCTCATCCATCCCCAGAGGCGGGTTTTGGGCCAGTACTCTCAGTGCAACTTGAACTTCCTCCTTCTGTGTTATTGGTCCTTGCTCATCTGTTACCTCTTGAGATGATGGAATGTAAAATCGTTTTTTTTTGGGGGGGGGGGACAGTGACTGTGCATTCATTTCATCCTCTTTTTTGTTTCTTGAATCATCCAATATATTACAACTCAATTCTTGAGTTTTTTCTTTAGTCCTTTCAGTTTCAGATATGTTGAATGTATTCTTCCCCATTGTATAATTTTGACACTTTATAATAATATGTCACTTGTCTTCAACGGTCTTTGAAAGTTTCTATTCTGCTCTTTGACTTCAGCATCACTTCATCTGCTTTAGCTACTGTGAGAAAGTTTTAGGGTCTCTTCTCACATCCATTTTGATCATTTCTTTCTTTCTTGTCTTTTTAAAGGTTTTTGCATTCTTTGTGAATAATGTAGCTAATTTTCTCCTAAAGCTCTTCAGGTCTTTTTTCATTAGTGTTCAATGTATCAAATTGATTTTGAGAGGTTCTTGAAAATTAAGTGGGATATACTCATGTTTATATTTTGGCTCACATAGGTTTGCTTTAATTTTCTTCAGTTTCAACCTGAATTTACATATGATCAATTGATGGTCTGTTTCACTGTATAATTGTGGCATCATTTTAGCTGCTGATATTGAATTTCTCCATCATCTCTTTTTACAGAAGCAGTCAATTTGATATCTGTGTATTTCATCTGTGAAAATATACATGGATAATTTCCCCTTGTGTTATGGAAAAGGGCATATGCTATGAACAAGTTGGTGTTATTGAAAAGTTCTGCATGTGTTCTCCAGCTTCATTTCTCTGAGACTCTGTTTTCAACTACCTATTCCTCCTTCTTTGCTTCCAACTTGTTCATTTCAATTGCCAACAATTGTCAATACATCTAAAATGCATGTGTGATCCCTGTCAGCTTGAAGGCATTGGTAGAATTCTTCAAGCTCTTCATCACTAGCTTTGGTGGTTGATGTACAAATTTGCATAATATCTATAATGATTAGAATTACTTTTATGTGCCCATATACTATTCATTCAGAAAGTATTATTCTTCAAGATAGATCTTGAAAATGTCCCTTCTAAGGACGATTGTAATGCCATTCATTTTGATTATTCATTCCTAGAATTATAAAATATATTTTCTGATTCAAAATAACCAATGCCTACCTATTGAAGCTGATTAACACTGAGCATATCAATCTATATATGCTCCATTTATGATTTCACTTCAATTTTTTTATTTCTTAAATGGAAACTCTGCTGTACCCTATTAACTTTGGGTGCCCCTGCTGACATGTCAAATATCAGTGACATACCTTCGAGCATCACAGCACCACAGAAACCATCACATTACAATGACAGACAGGCAAGTTGGTAGATCATTAGGAGCCATTGACCCTATGGACAACAGCTCAAAACACTGCCCTGACTTGCACCATCCTCACATCTGTGTTGGTTTCTGTGCTTGAGCCCACTGTTGTAGCCACTGTGTCAATGCATCTCTTGGAGAGCCTTTCGCATTTTCATAGCCCCTCTTCTAAATGTGTCCTTCTCCAGGGACTGGTCCTTCATGACAATATGTACAAAATACATAAGATGCAGTCTTGCCATGCTTGTCTTTAAAGAGCACTCCGACTGGACTTCCTCTCAGCAACTTTGTCCTTTAGAGGTCCAGGATAATTTCAATACTCTTCACCAGCACCACCATCCAAATGCATCCGTCTTCTTAAGTCTTCCTGATCCATGCTCAACTTCCACATGCTTCTGATGTAATGGAGAACACCAAGGCTTAGGTTAGGTAACCTTAACTCGCAAATACCCTTGCTCTTTAATATGCTAGAGAGGTCTTGTACAGCAGACTCAAGGCAACACATCTTTTGAGTTCTTGATTGCTGTATTTGTGAACATTGATTGTGGATCCAAGCAAGATAAAATCCTTGGCTACTTCAGTCTATTCCATGTATCACAACACTATCTTATCAGTTCAGTTGTGAGGATTGTGGTTTTCTTTGTATTGAGTAGTAATTCATACTAAAGCCTGCAATACTTGATCTTAATCAGCAAATACTTCAAGTTCTCTTCACCTTCAGCAAGCAAGACTACTAAACCACAAGTTATCAATAACCTTCTTTTCATCTGGATGTCAATTCTTAAAAAGGCCAATGCCTGTGTGTCATTTTACAGTCTATTATAAATTCATAAAAATCCAAAACTTTTTAGAAAGCCACAAAACAAGAGATTTTTTCCTTAGTAGATTATAATTCTAATCATTTTAATTTCTGATGTATTTTTTTAGTTTACCTGCTTACTTATCAGTTTAAGATCTGCTTTACTAACTATGCCTTTAAAATGCTCTTTCTTTCACAAGTTTGGATATATAATTTCCAGTCTTTACGCAAAGAGGAATGGATAATAGAAAGGCAGGTGAAAGGAGATAACCAGGCAATGTAAGATTTGAAGTAACATCAATAATATATAACTGATAAGAAATTCACGAGGGTGTGTGGGTGGGGTGGGAGTGTAAAAAAAGGAGCTGAAAAAAAGGGGCTCAAGTGGAAAGAAAATGTTTAGGAAATGATGCTGGCAATGTATGTACAAGTGGGTTTGATGCAATTGAATAAGTGATGGATTGTTATTAGATATATAAGAGCCTCTAATAAAGTGATCCATAAAATGGAATATCCTTAATATGCTACTATTAAAAATAAGTATGCACTAAAATAAATAGAATGATAGAATTAAAAATTAGAAAAAAGTAAAACTAATAAAATATTGCAGTTATTAAAGTTTAGCATTTGAATTTAGGGCAGGTCAGCAAACATTTAATCTGGTCTAAGAAACAATGTGATTATATTGCTTAAAATATAGCTTTCACTCGCTTCTTGCTCATCTGAAAACTGGTCTTCCAAGAAAGGTCTTCCCACAGCCTCTCGGGTTCATCCTAAACACACTCTCCCCATTAAAGGTCTGAAATACTCCATAAATTCTGGATCTAAAGCTGAAATGCCATAGTATGGACATATAGAAGGTTGTTCCAAGATTGTGAAATTTGAAGTAATTGAACTTTGTTTGAATGTCTATTATTTTTTATAATGTTTGACAATTGCCATCTTAGGTCTATCAAGCATTTGCTTTTTGTTGCTGTAATCCTTGATATCTTCCGCTCCTGGTTCTACAGTTTGTTCTGCCATCATAAATGAGTGCTACTAAAGTGGTCACCTTGTGTATTTTCTTATACCATTGTTATTAGAATCATCAAATTTCTCCGAAATGCTAATACCCTGAAAAAGCAGAGTACAAAAGACTAAGTACATTAAAATCATTTGAAGAAGAACAAAATGCTGAGTGTGTAGTCAAGCTGGCTGGAGGACTTAAACTGAAAGACAGGCACCCTCCTAAAACAGCCACTGATCAACTTCCCCTCTAACAGGAAACACACTTGTGAGTACAATTTGACTACCCCCACAAGTGGTCTCTGTTTTAGCACTCAGTTAATCTCTGTTGCTAGAGTGTGATGTAGGGCCATGTTGATTACTCATTTAGTTCCTTTTTATTCTCTTAGAGGATACATTAGCTGGATGAAAATGTTTTTTTAAAGATTGTCATAATCTGCAATATTTCTAGTCATCTAAGTCTGTTGGGTTGCCTAGAGAAGCAACTTAATAGAAACTCATAAATGTATGAGAGAACTTTGCATTCTTTTGGGGGTTTTTTATAGTTCATAGGTCATTTTGACTTGATCCTTTTTTTTTCCACATCACTGCCCTGGTGGGAGAAGGAAGCACAGTCTTGCTCCTGGAGAGCTGCTGCTGGATTTGAACCATCAACCCTGTGGCTTGCAGTCCCTCACACAGTCACTGTGCCACCAGGGCTCAGCTGAGAGAACTTTATGTCAAAGAGTAATTGTACATTAAGAAAGCATCCCGGCTGAGCCCTGGTGGCGTAAGTGGTTAGTGCGGGACTGTGACTCCCGGGCTTGGTGGTTCAAATCTAGTGGCAGCTCTCAGGAGCAGCACTGGGTAGCGCCCACAACCACCTGAGGTAGTGATTCCAAAAAAAAAAAAAAAAAGAAAACATCCCAGCTCAGTTCAGATTAAATCCATAAGTCCATTATTAGCCTATATATTTGATACCAGCCTATAAATTCCTCCTGAAACTTGTGAACACATGCAATGATGCTGAATGCAAGAAGATCACAGGTCAGTGACTGCAAAGTCTTGTGGATCCAGTAGTAGTGGAAGTATCTCAGCACTGGTGTGGGTCTCCAGGTGGCTCCTCCAGTTTCAGGGCTGTCTCCATGTGCCTTGTCAGCAGGAATGCCTCACGAGGAGTCAGTGTGTATCTGGCCATCAGTGATCCATTTCTCTCCTCCATGCCCCCAAATGAGGCCATCAAGGTGCAACCTGATTGATAGGATAGGCTCCAGTCCTTCACAAGTTGACAGGAAATTATGTAACTGCTACCCTGTGTATTGAATTTGCCACAAGATCCAGTATGCTAAGTGGGTGAAGGAAAACGTCGGACAGAGTAAGACATGACAAAATAATAATAATAATCTATACATTACCAAGGTTTCATGAAGGAGAATGGGAGGAGATGATAATAAAAATGAGGAGGTGATACCAAGCAGAAAGAAAATGTCTTGAGAATGATGATGACAAAAAAAAGTACAGATGTGATTGACACAATGGATGTGTTGTGATAAGGGTTACATGAACCCCTAATATAATGATTAAAAAATAGAATCACTGCTTTGTTGTGGGAAACGCTCATCCTTTACTTCTCTTGTTGGAAACAATCTTTTGATCCTGGCCCACACTTTAAAATTTAGCAAACTTTTACTTCATGCAAGGTCAAATGGTGACCTCCCTGAGTAGCAGCCCAACTAGCTTTAGTACCATTTTTCACTCTCACTGGGGACCAATGAAATGATTATGGGGACTACAGCCATTGCTAAAAATATATTTCCTAATAGTGGGAGTAGATACTTTGTGGCAATGCACCAAAACCTTCCCTGAGGTTTAATCAATCGGTATGAAGAAGGTTACAACAGACGGGTGGAAACTCCAGTGTATAAATTGTCACCTCCACCTGTGTTAATGATGATAAATGTTGAGAAAGTATCTCCAAGGTGGAATTGCAGCCGAAGAGTCTATCCATTTACAATAATGAAAGCATGGCTGTCACATGCAAATTTTTCTATACCCTGTGGTTCCTTCAGACAACTTTTATGTGCCCCTTATGGGTATCTGCTCCTGTGTGGTGCATGCAATTACACCGGTTTAAATGATCCCACTCCTGCTGAAAACAGATTTACTTACATGGGCAAATGCCTGCTTAGATTTGTGGTGAATGCATTTACTAGTGTGCTATGGAAACTCTAGGATTACCTTTACATATTTGTTGTACAAAAATGTTAGTAAAGTATTGGAAGAATGCTGTTAAATTATGGTGTGTTATGAAACAAGAAAGATTCCGAAGGAAACTCCTTGTTTCCCCATTCACATTGGGACTGGGCATTTTTGAGAGCTTTACTTCCTTGCTCAGGCATATTTAGAGTGACTCAATGTTTGAGAGATATCATCCATCAGCGCAGGTGAGATATGGGGATAAGGATGCTGAAGGGATGGAATGGCAGTAGGCATGCTTGGATTCATTGACAAGATGTCACTCTTCAGGCCAGCAAGGTAGAGTTTGTGTGATAATGAATATTTCTTGCTGACCTGCATAAATAGTACAGGGGAAGTGGAGCTGGATAGACACAGAATTAAATAAGAAACCACATGGCTAGGCAAAATAACATCACTGAAGACACCTGAATTAATTGAGTGGCTACCATAAGAAATAAGGACATGGGCTACAAGGAAGTCTTACAAAGAAGAGCAATAATTGTTTTTTGCAGTATATTCATAGTATGCATAATTAAACTTTCACTGTCTTACACATGGTAGAGGAAAAAGAATGGCTTGGAGGAAGGTGTTGCATCTCAGTTCTGATCAACACTACAATGCACTTGATGAAAGCTGAGATTACACCCAAACCCTGGTGAAGAACCAGATGGTATCTGGTGAAAAATCCAATACTGTGAATTTAAAGAGTCTGCCATGTGGCCACCAAGGAACCCACCTAATCCCACAGGGGTCATTGATGTGTCCCCATCAACCTCTGACACAGCAGTCGGAATGCACTGGGGCTTGAAAACAGAAGACATTTGTTTTGCAGAAGCACAGGGCTTGCAGACAAAACTCTGCTTGCATTTTATGCCTTGAAAGAGTCCAAAGCTTTCTTGAGAACTTTACTCATATTTTTGACCACCCAAATGCAAAAGTAAACAAGAAAAACGCTGAATTTCTGGTGTTATGAATTGGGCTGCTATTGCCAGGGTAGGTAAGCAAGTTATTTCTTTGATTTGCATCTCTCATAGTACTACTGATTATGAGCATTTATTAAGTTTGTTAGCAACTTGGATATCGTCTTTGCTGAACTGTCACTCCATGTCCTTTGCTCATTTTTAATTGGATTTTATGTCTTTTTCTAATTGAGCACTTGCATTTTTTTCGGGGTGGGGGGCATCACTGCTTCTGATGGTCATGGACACTACCCAGTGCTGGGCCGGAGAGCCGCCGCTGGGTTTGAACCACGAAGCCTGCGAGCCAAAGTCCCGCACTCAACCACTTATGCCACCAGGGCCCCGCCGAGCACTTGCATTTTTGCATAGACTTTAGAGATTAACCCCTTGTTCATTTTGTCGACTGTCAAAGACTTTTTCCCATTCCATGGCTTCTTCTTCACTCTTTTGAGGAAGTCTTTTGATGCACACCAATGTCTGTTTTCATTAGATCCCAGTCATCTATTTTGTCTTTGAATTTGTAGTAGCTTCCTTCAGTGGGACAACTCATAACTCAGTGACCTTTTACATGAATATCATTCTGTTGGTGGTATGCTCCCTGAAACCATCATACTACTCACAGACAACCAAAATATTTTTGTTGCCTTTAAAGAAATCCTGATATTCCTTAATAACAACCATATAAAACTATGCAAAAATGGCAATTTTTGTGGTTCTTCTATTAATTTCTCTGTAATTGCAACCAAAATTATTTGGCAGGACAAGGCACAAAGGATGCATAAAACACTAATCAAAACGATCAGCCAGTGTTGTAACTCCTCCAGCTGTTAGAAAGCCATCTCAGAAGCAAGAACAAAGAGAGCCTGGTGACCACTAAGAACGGAGATCCACCATCAGCGCGCATGCAAGACCACTTACTTCTCAAAGTGTCAGAGGCAGCAGAAGCAGCAGTGACCACAGTGCAGACACTGTGCCCCAGAGCAGACAAGCTGTGCTAACAAGACTGGGAGAGCAAGACAGAGCGGTAGGTGGGCTTCCTGTTTCACAGAGTACCAGAGACTACATCCTAAGAGGCTAAAATTAGGAAAGGACACTTGTGCTTTCTTATCTTGATTTATGGTAACCTGTTAACTTACATAACACATACCATAATCATGAGTATTGCCTGTGAACTCTGTATAGCCATTGCAATGGATTATTGAATCCAGAGAGAAGCAGAATATTGTCTGAGGCATGCTTGGTGTCAGAATAGGTAAAAGAAGGCTGAAGGATGGAGACATGTGTGACCTGTTCCTTCTGGCAATCAGCTTGGGCTGGTATGGAATTAGACTCTCCTCTCCATGGAAGAGGTTATATGTGGTTTCCATCTAATTTCCTCAAAAACCCAGCTTCATTTTTTTCCTGAAACTAGTTCATTATGTCTGCTAGTTACTCTCAACCTCCCCACCCCCACCTCAATAAAAATAAAACATAAAATTAACTGTGATTTAGTTGATATTCACTCATAGGGAACCTGCATGAAAGGAGAGAACTTCCACTGTCAGTTTCTGAGACTGTAACACTGTAGGGAGATAGGAAGCTCCACATTTCTCTACGTACAAACATGATATCTTTTCGATTATTTCCTAAGCAATGTCTTTAAGAAAGGATATTTTAGAACCAGGAATATATTTGGAAGCCTTGGAATACCTAGCAACATAATCATCCTTTCTTTCTGCCTAATTTTGGTACCATGCTTTTTTTTTTCTAAGTTAGACCTTAAATATACTCATCTTTTCATTTGGAATTTATCTAAAAATGGCCACTTAATTGACAAACTTTTTATTGAGCTGTAGAAAACCCAAAATATAAGCAAGACATCATTCTTAGCTATGCTTAAATAGTTTCAGTAGAAAAATCTGATGTTTTCTGAGATTTAGCATACTCAATTTTGAGATATTCTTAGGTGCCACAAAAAGCAAATTGTTCAAACTCACACACAATAAATGTTGGACTTAAGTTCAAAACATAAAAACTGAGAAGTGAGAGAACATGGAAGGGCTTAGCAAGGAGGCCTGTAGATGCTTCTGGGATACAGAAAACGAAAAGGAATTTTTCAGCTATACTTTCATCCAAGAAGATGCTAGGGGAAGTTGGGTAGATACAATGAATCCAACTTTTGATTCAGGAATTGAAGAAACTAAACTAAATATACATAGGTACACAAAAGCATAACATAACAAATATATTTGTTGTGAGTAGATATAATGGCCTGAAGAATGTCAACCAGAGGTCAACTTAATGCTATTTTAGTGAAATAACAGTGGAAACCAGTTATGTAGGCCTTTGTCATGTAAAATTTGTAGGACACATTTAGCTGTCATAATTGTCCCCTGTCACTTCATCTCACTGTGATGTGACATTATAAGCTTTCCCTCCAGAATTTTAAATGTCAGCAGGACTATCCAGGGTGAACAATTTCTACTCTAGGAAGATATAAGAGGCAGCTCACTTCTAAAAAATTAACAAGAAAAACCCTTCCAAATAGCAGTGTTATATTGCTGGACATAAAATGATATGGTCAGCCCATCAGAATGCAAAGCACTCAAAATATGACTGGGAAACAGATGCTTTCTCAAAGTAGGGTTGGTCTTAATGCCAAGGCAGGAAGAAAGTTTTCAAGACCTTCTTGTGTTGGTGTTGCACAATCAAAATAAGACACATTTGAAAATATCCATCAATAATTGCATTGGTGAAATGAAATTGCTCAATATGACTTTTCTATCCAAGTATTTGTGACTTTCACCAAAAATTGGGTGAGACATGCAAATAAAGTGTTGGAAATACTAATATAACTTATTGGTCAGTTTTGCCATTCAGTTGGCCAGAGATAATCTTGTGACCATGAAGAAAAAAGAGCTTGTAAGATCCTTGTTTGAAATAACAGAGGCTATTGCACCACCAATAATTTCAGTACCTGATCACTGAAGGTATAGGCACTACAGCAAAATGTGGTTAAGAAACAATATGGTGCCCACCTATCAATCAGAGTAGTGCCTGGGGTCTTAAAGGCTTGTATTCTAGCTGGATTAGAAGGCAACTCAGTCCACATGAAAGAAGCACACCACTTTGTATGATCCAAAGATGACAATTACAAAACTCAAATATCATGAGGAGAAAAGCATCAGAGTAAAAATTATGAATTTGGGGAGGGTTCTTAGGGGTGATGAGAGTTCAAAACCATCTTGAGGGTATCTGGCCCATCTTAGCCACAGGCAGATCCACTCTAGCCTCAGTCAAGGGTCCTGACCAACCTTACTATAATACAGAGACCATTGTAATCTTGAACATGGTGCATAGAGATCGACACTTGGTCAGTTGATTATCCTATAAACTCAATCTGAATTGGATCAGAGTAAAAGTATTTCTTACTAGTTCCATGACAGAAATTTCTTCCTGGACTTTTCAATTATTATTAGAGCTTAGGGAATTGTTTGCCTTCTTTTTTTTTAATCATCTTATTGGGAGTTCATACAACTCTTAGAACAATCCATCCATGCAGCCACTGTATGCAAAGCACATTTGTACCTTTGATGCCATCATCATTCTCAAAATATTTTCTTTCCATTTAAGCCTCTGGTGTTGACTCTTTCTTTTTTCATCCCCTCCCCACTCCCATTGAACCCTTGATAATCTATAAACTATTATAATTTTATCTTGTCAAACGCTCTCTGATATTTCCTTTTGACCACTTCTCCATTTTCCATATCCCAGGGAGGAATCTATATGTAAATCCTTATAATCCATTTCCCCTTTCTACTCCACCCTCCCTCCATCCTCCCAGTGTTGCCACTCTCCTCACTGTCCCTAAACAGATCATCTGTCCTGGTTACCCCATGTTTCTGGTTCCTATCTGTACCAGTGTACATCCTCTGGTTGCCTTCTTATGCATTATTAGCATTTTTGTCTCTATACAATTATATTTTTACACTTACTACCTTAGTGCAATCTTGTTTTGTATTGCTTTCTGTTAGGTCTTTCAGCTGTGAAGCACAAGGGAGTGAATGTATAATTATAATAAGGGATACAAGGGGATATAAGGAGTGCAGGAATGGGGAGGGAGATAAAGACGGGACAGGAATTTCAAGAGAAACTAATGAAGACAAGAGAGGGGAGGGAGAACTAGAACAGATTGTAATTGGATGAACATCTAAAAGACAATGTGACTATGGGGGAGGGAGAATGCTCTATAATTGTTGTGGGACTGATTGTACAATTTTCTGTGATATGATTGAGTGACTGAGCTACTCATTTTTATGATATGTAAATTACTTAAGAATAAAACTGGGAGGTGGGGAATCAGCCAATGCTGGTTCTTTCAATAATACTGTCAAACTTCTATGATACCAGTCTTATAAAAAAGAAGAGATAATCGCAACATTGAAAAACAATTATTTTCAGCACCAAGACTCTAAAACAGAACAGAGAAGCCACATTGAGATGAGGAGGGAGAGCACAGAAGTACTATCAAGACCTTGAGGCATTGAATTTTCTAGCTCATGGAACAAGGCACAGGTCAAGTACCATGTGGTTGAGAAGCCAACGACCTGAGAGAAACATTCCCATCAGCATGACTAAGAAGACGTGTAGAGATAAACAATAAAAATGAAATGAATCTATGCCCTTAGCATTTTGTAACCTGCTAGTTTCCCTAATAAATCCATTAGCTGTCTGTGAGTTCTGTGCTGCTGGCTCTTACAAAGAGCTACAGTCTTAGCAGAGAAGTTGAGTGCCCTAGGAAGAAAAGTTGGTGTCAGAATGGGGTAAAGAAGATGTGTTAGTCTGGGTAAACAACAAAAACAAATTCATGAACATGAATATGTTTATAAGGGAGAGGTTTATATACAAGAGCTTTAGAACTTTGAGAAAATATCCCAATCCAGTCCAGTCTAGGATCATAATTTCAATATTAGCTCATATGTCCAATACCAATCTAAAAGTTTTTTTCAGACTCACAAAGCACATACAATGACACCAGAACAATCACAGGCCAGTGGGTACTGAGTCTTGTGTATCCAGTGGTGGTAGAATCATCTCAGCATGGTCAGGGGGCTCCACGTGACTCCTGCAGTTTCCAGGCCTCAGGGTCTATCAACATTATCCAGTGGTAGTAGAAGCATCTAAATGCTGGCAGCGGTCTCCTCCAGTTTCCAGGACTCAGTGTCTACCAGCATGCTGCCATGTGTCTTGTCAACTGCAATGTCTCCCAGGGAGTGAGTCTTGTGTGTTTTCAGTAGAGTGTCTCCAAGGAACTGAGCAGTGAGTCTCTCGCCTCCGAGGGGGAAATAAAAACTGATTTCCCAGAATTCTCAGGAAAAATCCATGCCCACACAGAGGTCTCATGGATTATCTCCAGATTGACAAAGTAGACTCCACCTCTAAGCTCTTAATCCTCAAATTGGCACCAGAGTAGGTGACTGCAAGAGACCACCCCTTGTTAATTTGACACTTTCACATAACTCTGCAATCATGTGTGATTTTCCAACAAACAATAATAAAATCATACTTTTACCTAACAGGATAAAACTAAAATGCATATAATTCAACATGTGCCACCTTCATTTAAATATGGCATTCTATAAGTGAGCAAAACCAAAAATATTCAATGAATATATATTCTCCCACCTATGAGATTTTGTAAGTCAACCACTTCTTGCCTTTATTCCCTCATTTTGGGTATCAAATTTCTATATTGCCCACATACATCAACCCAGTGCTCGAAAGAAACAATCGTATTTTTCAATGTGAAGAATCTTCATTGTAGTTGGAACCTTGTGAAATCTGCATCCATAAAAGAAGGCAAATCAGAACAGGCTATCCATAAAATCTGTAGCAATATGCACCAGTTAACACACTCAAAAATCTTCTCTTCATCTGACCGGGTTCTGGTCAACTCAATGTAGGCTGCCTTACTTAGCCTCACCAGGGTGTCCATTGGTCGCCTTGCCTTAGATCATGACCCCATCACAAATTCTCAGCAAATCTAGCCCTCTCATGCTAGGTCATGAACATTAGAGCAGTCAACCTACTCTTGTCTTCTCTATTTCCTGTGAATCAAAGTCATGGGTGTCAGTGGCCAAACTCATCCCATCTCTTTATTGCTGTGTTTCTACCACTTCCACTCAAAGGGTAGATCCAGGTGATTACCTAGCAAACATTTCAGCCTGCCACAGGCTTCCTTTGACATTCAGCTTTAGAGAGGAGTCTTCTTCGTGTTCTCAGGTTCTCTCCAGTCTGAAAATAACCACTGGTTCAAAATTCCCAACTCCACTCTGTGAATCTGTCAGTCTTGCTCTCCGGCAGCTCTCTTGGGGTGCAAATATTCTGAATATGTCAAAGCACTGGGTGAGGCTATTCTCTTCAGAGATTTCTTTCTAAACATGTCCAAAATCCATCCAGAGATCAAATTAATGAAATGAAGCAAGTAGATTTACAAGCTCTCTGTTTTCATACTTCCCAAAATCATTTCTATACATCCTTATATCTATAATAATAGGCATAATAAATCAGTATAAATAACATAGAATTCGGTACTAAACTCAATTCTTAAGAAAATCCATTTCAATCCTTATTTAGCTTATCTAAACTATTCTATTTATACAGGAATATGGGATTCGCTCTCTGAAAGTATCAAACCAGATCACTGCTGTCAGTCATTTTGCCATCCTATCAGCCATTTCCTTAAGCAGATATCAAAATGGTGATTGTTACTCCTTAGCTCAAAGTATACATTAACAACATTCATATTTTGCTATTTCATTGAGCAATAATCAGACACCATCCAAAAAAATAATCAAAACTTTAACCTCCCATATTGCTTCCAGAAAACAACCCAGTAAACTGATTAGTAATATCTGACCTCTGATTAACTAAAGGGAAAAAAAAACGGAAGCAGTCAAGCAATCATCTACATTCCATCTTTATGATTTGTTTCTCCAGTACCCCAACCCCAAAGTACCAAATGTGGAAGCATGTTTGAGTTCTGTGTTGTTGCAGTCAGCCTTGAGCTGGGATGAAGTTGGAGTCTTCTCTGTTACAGAGCCTTTATTTCTCCTCTTATTTTAATATGCAATATATGAATCTAGGATAATTCAGAGACATCAAAAGGAACGCGAACACATAAATATCATTATCATAAGCAATAGTGAACTAAAATGGATTGACTTTTGCCATTTTAATTCAGATCACATGGGTTTTCAGTGAAAAAGAACAAGAACTACCTTGAAGAATAATGCTATATCTGTGATAAAACTATATGGCTATTTTTCAAATTTATATGCCAACCATGAAAGCTAGTAACAATAAATTGAAGGATTTTATTAACTTCTTCAGTCTGAAATTGATCAAACATGCAACAAGATGCAATGATAATTACTGGTGATTAGAATGAAAAAACTGGAAACAGAGGAAAAATGGCAGTTGAAAAGCATAGTTTTGGTGATGTAAATGACTCTGAAGATAGCATGACAGAGTTTTGCAAAATCAACTGCTAGATCATAAGAGATTCTTTTTACTTTTTAAATGATGACTATGGGTGTGGACTTCCCCAGTGTTTACACAAGATTCAAATAGACTGCCTCTGTGGAAAGAGAAGATGGGGATCAACAATATTAACCACCAATACTCATATGAAAGTTCAGTTTGAAGATGAAATTCCACATAAGTCAAAATATGCCCTGGGGTACATCCCATCTGAGCTTAATGAAAATCTCAATCACTGAGTTGATACACTAAAGACTAGCAAGCAATGATCACACTAGTTGGAATAATTTCAAGAGCATCACACCAAAGAAAACAAAAGGTAAATAGAGAAGATAGAAAAGAAAGAAAAGACAGAAATGTTTGTTGTACATGAGTTAGAATTCTGATTTTTGAATTTAGGGAAAATAAAGCAACTGGAAGAAATGGGAAAAATGAAAATGATGAACAAGATTTCAAAGGGCAGCTGGAGAAGACAGTGCTAATAAAAGGTATAAAGACATTTCACCATGTAGACCCAACACTTTTAGTGCTCACTCATCAGTGGCATGAAATTTGGAAAGTGGCTACCTAACTAACCAACTGGAAGAGATACATATTTGTACTCATTCTGAAGAAAGGGAACACAACAGAGTGTGTTGTTCACAGGGTCACTATTGAGGCCGAACTGATGAGAAAACACCTAACAACAACAAAGCATCAAAACAAGTGTAGAGCTACAAGAAATTGAAGAAATAGCCACAAAAAGCATCCGACACAATTTTCTAGTCAAACTCTGATGTTTCTACTGCTTGAAACAGGCTGCATAAAATAATTCTCTGAAAGTAAGCCTAATGCTTAAGGCTAAAGAGTCTCCACTAAATTGCTTAATCGATTACTGGTTGACTTGAAGATAACTTTTTTTGTTTGCTTTGCTTTGTTTTGGATTTGGTTTTTTGGGGGGCATCACTACCCTATGGTGGGAGTGGGAATCCCAGCCTTGCTTCTGGAGAGCTGCTGCTGCATTTGAACCACCAAGCCAGTAGGCCGCAGTCCCGCACTCAACAACTACACCACCGGGGCTCAGCCAGACTTGAAGATAACTTCAGGGGAAAAGCTTTCAGACAGAGATGAAGTAAGAAGCAAGGTCTGGCAATTTGGGGCCAAAAGAGCCAATGGGAACCCTGTGGGTCCCAGGAGTAGGATGAACAACCCATCCTGTCGATGGTAGGAGACAGGGAAGCATTTTTTTTTGTGACGCACAGTCCCCATAAATGAGTGCTGGCTTAAGGACAACCTACACACCTAACTTCAATGAGGTCTGAGTTGAGAATGGCATAAAATTTCCATTCAGAACTGTTTCCATAAGTAAACTTTTTTGAAAAATGAATATTCTTTAAGTGTTGAGTTTTTGCAAGCCAATGATGTACTTTTTTTTCCCTTTCACAAATAATATCACCATGCAATGTTGTTTTGCCACTTAGCAAGAGGTAGAGATGGTTTCCTCATTCCTTAAATATAGAGTCATTGTGAGTCAGCATCAACTTGATAACGTGGAAGTTTAGTTTTTCAATCTAGGTGGTACCTGTGTTTACTTTGATTAATAGAATGAAGGTGGATGAGAGTATGATTTATGATGTTTTTATATTGAATCCTCCACAGTTTTTGCATGTTCCTGCCCACTCTTTTGG
>PVJH01022181.1:0-37151 GCA_004026705.1 Nesogale talazaci | reverse complement strand
AATACTGAGTTTTATTTCACATGTATATTTTTGTCTCCCCACCATTTCCATTTGTCTGACCACTGCTACTACTCTGTCCTATCATAACATTCCATACATACTTTGAACCAAGCAAAGGGTGGAGTTCCATCTTTACAAACTAAACAGGCATTTTAGACAACACATTCTTGGCAAAGGAACCTGGACAACATTTATCAGATATGGTAGGGAAAGTTCTCACTCTGCATTATAAAAAAGGATGGCCAGATAGCAACTGTTACAGAAATGAAATAAGACGGAAAATTTTAACAAACTGTTCAAACTATTTTCTTAAAGAGACTTCCTCCACTGCCAGAGATCTTGAATAGCCTCCTGGTCAGTCACCCGGAAGCAATTCTTCACATAATTGATGAATTTGGCTTCCACTTTAGGAAGAGAACCACCCTTTTCTATACTGGCTTGCATTTTTGCTTTAATATCTTCTACAGAACTGGGGCCTTTCGGTGTTTTGGGAGTTTTTTCCTGTTTTTTGAAGGATTCTTGACCTTTGGGTCTTGGTGTTAATGGTTTTGAGTCTTTTCCATTCTGGTTTGATTTTTGTGCATTTTTGGCTGGAGTATCCCGTATAGATTTCTTCACTGGAGCTTTTTCTTCAGTTTCATCATCATCAAAATCATCACCATCATCATCTTCATCATCGTCGTCATCATCATCATCATCTTCTTCATCATCAGCAGCAAGTTTTACCTTTTTCTGTGGAACTTTGTTACCGCTAGTGGGGGCAGAGCGCTTTCCTGATATACTTAAAAGTTTCACATCCTCCTCCTCTTCATCAGACTCTGCATCCTCCTCCACAGCTACTAAATGCTGTCCACTAAAATGCACAGGCCCTGAGCCACACTTCAATCGTAAGACCACTGGTGGTGTTATTTCAAAGCCCCCAAGGGAGACCGTTGGCTGTACAGACATTTTGAAAGTTGCCAGTGTTACTTTAATAGGGCTGCCTTCATAATTCATTGCTTCTGCTTCAACAATATGCAGTTCATCCTTTGCACTAGCACCTAAACTGACCATTCTTAAAGATAACTGGTGCTCATTTTCATCATTATTCACCTTAAAGTGATAATCTTTGTCAGCCTTTAGTTCACAACCGAAAAGGTAGTTTTGGGGCCTCAGGGGGCTCATGTCCATATCCATCAAATCTTCCATGGGGTGGTGACACGCACTTCGGTGAGAGAAACGGATAACGGAGGTAAATCACTGCCGTTGCTATAGACAGCAGCGCAGGGCGGAATCACACCAGGTCCCCTTGAACTTTTTATCTGAGACCATGCTGCTTAGTCAAAATGGCTGACAGAAAACCCAGCCCTGGCTTGATGCAGTCAGAGGCCAAAGGCTGTATTCCATGCAATGGAATAGTTTAGATAATGATTAGAATAAGACAGATAAGGAATGGACTTTATGAAGGTATGGATCAATTGCTGGCCCCTGACAGGCAATTACCACATGGGCACGGTTACTACCCATGGACAGCAAAGAAGTTATCTTTGAATCCCTGGTGTTGGTCACTTAGTCACTGTGTCTTTAAGCATGAAATAAGTGGGAAGTCTGTTTACCTATCTGTAAGTGGGAGAATTCTAGGTCAAGGGAATGAAAGTACAACTTTAAACACCAGAATAGAGAGCTGTGACCCCTTAATCAATCAATTGGGCCATTTGGCGGGCTTATAATCCTGTGAATGAAGAAAGATGGAATCTCCTGGAGACAAGGTTCTAACACATTTCCATAAATGAATACTATTAATCTTTCTCTCTGTCTTTAACAAAACAATCTACAGACTTTTATGAGGGTGACTGTTCATTAAAGAAAAGGGAATACTTAGACTTTGGGGGGATTACTGGCTCTGAACTTATGATATTGAATCCAGGATACCCAAAATGTCACTGTGGTCCAGCATGCAGAGTAGAGGAATCTGGAGATCAGGGGATTAGTGAAGCCATTGCTCACTTTTGCCTCCCCATCATTTCACTGGGTCCCTCCGTCTGTCTTATAGGGATTTCCCCATTCCAGATTGCATAATAAGAACAGCCATACAAAGCAGTTGAAAGGGCCTTAACATGTGAGTTCCTGACAGGCCCAGTGAATGGGGTTTATGGTCAGAAAAGTCAAACAGATACCATTTATAATGCCCTTACTAGTAAAGTCAATATCTCCTTCCTGGAGGGTTTGCAGAGATTAACACCACCATCAAGGACTTGAAAGATACAGGAGTGTTGATTCTCACCAGTCAATTTTCCTGTTTGGCTTCTGTAAAGAAAACAAACCATGTAGACCTTGGAGAGTGAATGTAGATTATCATAAATTAGCCAGGAGGTGGTGCCCATTGTGATAGCTGTTCCAGATATGGTTTCATCACTCGAGCAAATTAATAAGTCTCCTGGTATGTGCTTTGCAACAATTGATCGGGCCAATGACTTTTTCTCAACTCCATTTTTGAATGAACTCTGAAATTGTGTGCTTTCAGTTGGCATGACCAGGAAACCACCTTGATGCTTTATCTCAGGAGAATATTTGTTGCCTAGGTCTATGTCATAATTTAGGAATCCCTGGGGCCATAGGATTGGACTATAATCCAAATGCTCAGCAGTTTAAGACCACCAGATACTCTGCAGAAAAAAAAGATGAGGCTTTCTGTTACCATAAAGATTTATATTCTGGGAAACTCACAAGGGCAGTTCTACCCTGTCCTATGAGTCACCATTGACTCCATGGCAAGGAGGGGTTTTGTTTTGGTTTTGATCTTGTAATTAGTCCTGAGGGAGCTAGATCACTTTTCCATTTCACAAGATGTTACACTGGTTCATAATGACATTACAGTGACTGGGCTTAGCAAAAAATAAATATCAATGACTCTGAATTCATTGATAAAACATTTGCATGAACCACCATCACCCACTGTCGTTGAGTGGATTCCAATTCATAGAGAGCAACCCTGTAGGACACAGGAGAGGAGCTCTTTAGAATTCCCGACACAGCATAAATCTGTCTAAATCTTTACAGAAAGCAGGCAGCATCTTTATCCTCCTGCAGAGGCTGGTGAGTCTAAGCTACTGACCTTGTGGCATATTATGTCATTGCAGTTCTTTCTTTGTGAGTTTGAGTGAAGGAATTAACCCAATAATTCAGGTATCTTCTTTCTTAATATATAAATCAATTTGGGGGAGATATTATAGCTCTTTTTCATCCATTTATTGGTTGACTTGAAAAGCTGCTAATTTTGAGTGGGGCCCAGCAAAAGAAATGACTGCAATAGGCTTGAGCTGCCATAAAAGCTACCCTGCTTCTCAAATCCTATCATCTAGCTAATCCTATGGTTCTTGAACTGACTCTATGAGATAGAGTTGTTATTATTATTATTGTTGTTGAGTGTTTGGCAGGCGCATATTAGTGAGTCACAGCAAAGTCTGCCATCCTCTCCAAATAACTCCCCTTCCTTTGAAAAAGAGCTTTTATCGTATCCCCCATCCTCCAGCTACTTTTTCCAAGCAACTCTTGTCATTGAAAAACTTGTCCTTGGTGTCAGGGATGGAGTTGATGCATAGACTTCCTCTCTCTGAGCCTCAGTAAAGATCGAAGAGTTCACCACAGGTCACCAAGTTGGCCACCATGAACTAGGGGTTATCAGATCCACAGAATAGCTCCCACAGAATGGATCTACCAAGGACATGCTTAATAACAAGGCACTATTAAATAGATGTGGTATACTTGAGATCAAGCTTCAGCTTGGATTACATGAAGCTTCAAATGTCTATGGTCCCCACTCCTGTCACGTTGTCTACTCCCCCAACCCCGGTTTACAAGTATGGTCTCATGGAGATTCCCTTAAGATCAATTGACTGATAAAGAGAAATCTCATGTCTGGCTTGCAGAGAGTTCGAAGCAATATGCAGGTACCATCCCAAAGTGAACAGAGGCAGCAGTGTAGTCCTTTTCGGAGAGCTCCCTGAACAGCAACAGTGCAAGGAAATCCTCATAGTCAACAGAACTATAAGCTGTGCTCACTGCTATTGAATCAGTTCTGACTCATGGAGACCCTACAGGACAGGGAACAACTGCCCCTGTGAGTTTCTTAGCCTGTGACTTTTTACAGGAGTAAAAAGAGTGGTTGTTGGTTTCAAACTGCTGATTCAACCAGTAGCCACTGTGCCACCAGGGCTCCTTTTAAGCAGTGCAGGTGGTTGACAAGTTTTCTTGAAAGAGAATAGGCCAGATATGCGATTATATACTGATTCGTGAACTATATGATCAGGGATTTGAACGTCAAATAATTTATTTCAAACAAATATGAGGAACCAGCCTGTGCATAGATCTTTCTAGAAGGTCGAAAAACGCGAACTTACTTGCATTGCATTCAAATGCTCACCCAATAGTGACCTCAGTGGAGAAGAATTTGAACAACCAAGTAGAAGGACGATGTGCTTTGTAGGTGGCAGTCAGCCACCTTCTCCAGCTACACTTTTCATAGAACAAAGTGGCCTTGTCAGTTGGGTTGGGGATTATGCTTCTGAGATCCACTTGATTATAGGATTTCTGAGTGCCAACCTGTCAACACTGAGACCACCCTGCTCTCACCATCACTCTTCCCTCCCCTATATCACATCACCTTTGCCAGTTAAGATTCTGAAAGTTTTCTCTTGTTTTCAGAATGAGATTTACGACATATGGCGCCCCTCTTTATTGACTCTTGACTGTCTCGCTAGCTTTCTCAGTTTTATAACCTCACTAGGATCTCTTTGTGATCTCTAATGTCTCTGAAGGGGGAAAAATAAGGTTGATTGTAGTATAAAAATAGTTATCTTGAGTTGAGACAAAGCAAGAAAATTCCTTACTGAGTTATTATCTACATTTTCTTTATATTTGATTTATTTTGATTTGAAGGATAGTCACAGCAAAACATTCAACAATTGAATTGTTTCTACAAGTTAAAGTTAGTGACATGGGTGGTGTCTTGTGAGTTCTGCCTCCACTCTGACCCTCCTTTGCTGAGTTGTTCTCTCTGATTAAAATAAACCCACTGCCCCCTCATCTTCAGAGTTGCTATTGAAAATCTCATCCTACCTACATGGTCTTAAAAGTGCATAATGTTGAAGGCAGGTGGGTTGTTTTTTTCCACATCACTGCCCTGGTGGGAGTAGGAAGCCCAGCCTTGCTCCTTGAGAGCTGCTGCTGGACTTGAACCATCAACCCTGTGGGCCGCAGTCCTGCACACAAACACTGTGCCACCAGAGCCAGTTTAGGTGTTTGTTTGTTTTTTAACCTAGTTAAGTTAAACTATTCTTCAGGTTTAAGAAAAACTCAGGGAATAATTTTGGTTTAAGGTTTAAAGATATTTTAGTGGGAGATTCAAACATCTTCATGACTCCAGGCAATCTAGAATCCATAAATATCTGGAATTCTCTTTATTTTCTTACTTGTGATTTTTGCTGGGATCTATGAGAAAAATATTCAGTGATGGTATCAGAGCACTGTCCAGTTCTTCTGGTCTCGTAGCAAATGAAGCAGTTCTTCATGGAGGCCATTTGTCTCCCTTTCCATTGCCCATCTCCCAGTCATGAATGTCCTTCTTCTTCCAATGTTTTTGATGAGTAGTGTCCAATTGATGGACCTTGGAGAGCTAATTTCAAGTGTTTAAGCACCACTCACTATGCAATGAACCAAGAACAGAAAGCACTGAACACTTCATTAGGCCAATTAACTGGAATGACCCATGAATCTTGACCCTAAACCTTCAAGTCAAGGGAGCAAATCCCAGGCAATGTTTGGTTGTATATAGACAATCTCAGCAGTTACTCTCTTTGTTGTTGCTATAAATAGATTCATTACACAACTTCTACCAATTCAACTTCTTGCAGGTACAATGTATTGAAAGTAATTGTAATAATTGGCTATGAAACCACACCCTCAGTTAATTCTTTTTCCCACGACCCTTAACTCCCCGTTATCTCTTCCCTTCTACTCGTATTAACCAGCAGGAAATTTTGATTTCCTTTCTTTACATCTTATCTCATATAAGCAAGCCCTTACAATATTTGTCCTTTTTTGATTGGTTAATTTGCTCAATGGAATAGTTAATCTCAAGTCATATTGCAGCATGCATACTTCATTTCTCTCAGTAGAGTAGTATTTCATTTTCTGTATACCACATTTTGTTTTCCCATTCATATTTTGATGTGCACTTAAAATCAGAAAGTTTTTATTGCTTTTTAAAAAAAGTAATGTTAGAGGATAAACATGAATCTAGCAGTCTATTAATAAGAATCAAGTTGGGATGCCAGTATCTCTGTGGGAGAGCCACCCCAAAATGATCAGGAATCAAAAATGAAACAATAGAAAGGGAGAAGAGAGGATTTTCACACCAAACTAATGATTAAATTCCTGACTTAATCCTTATTTTCTGACTACTTTCTGAGAACACCAACCTCTCTCTTCCTACACTGCCTTTTTTTCTCTGCCAATCTGGTTGTACTAAAAATTTCTAGCAGTATTAGATGTCATAACCTAAGTCCTGGCCTTCCGTGATAATGAAGATTCAAATTTTGAATAAATTTATGTTGAAACTTGGAATGAACATCTTTGGGGATTTAATTTTTAAAAGACCATAAATTGCATGGGAAAATATTTCCCATTACACATAAATACAATAAGCAAACCTGCGTTGTGCTCCCTTTAAGGGGGGAATAATGTGGTCCATAGTTGGTATCCACTTTTGACACATTTGAGTTACAATAATCTGCTTATTTATGCCTCCTATTTTTGATATTTTGTAATGTATTATAGTTATAGTATATACTGTACAAAATGCTATGTAGTACATACTTTGTTGATATTATCTTTCTCAGCTGTTCAGTTGGCAGCTGTTTAATTTTGCGATTTGCTGTTCAAGACCCTGCTGTATAATCTTAATCAGGGTTTTAGTTGCTTGACAACATGGACCAAAACACTGATAACATTACTGAAGTTGAAAGGAAGATTCTAGAAACAGTGAGATGTTATCATCTAAAATAAGAGGGGGAAAATAAAAAGGAACAAAGAGAGAACTCTCACTAATTTTCTGATTGCAAATGCTATCTGTTTACCAGTAATAAACTGGTAAATAAATAAATAAATCCTTTCCCAAATGAAGTTATTATGGAAAATGACAAAATGCCAATGACATCCAACTCTTCTTCATTGTCAGTAAATGTCTATGATGTGTGCATTTTTATATGTCTGTCTGTATCAAAAGTACTTGCATATATATCCAAGTTTTTAGAATTGAGGTACTCAATTTACTTCACAAACCATTTGTGATGGAGTGTTTGAAAATGAATTCAAGACCTTCACGCATGTATTTCCCAACATATCCAACAAATGATTCACAAACATGATCTGTTCGAGGTGGTATGCTAAGGACACCTCCTTAACATGAACTCTCTATTAGTGTGACCCAAGGAAGGAGTCTCTGAATGGTGAGAATGCTGACTGTTCTGTGTTGGTAACCAGCAGTATGGAGGGTTGAGTTCACACAGGATTGCCTTCAAAAAAGGCTCTGGCGATCTATGGCCCTCAAAGCCGACACTGATAATTCTATGACACATGCTTCTATGTTGACACACAAATGATGGCACCATCAGCCAGGACTGACTCTGGGGCAGTAACTGACTGATCAAGGCAGAGGAATAGACCTTGAGAGAAAAACTATCTTCCAGAATACCCTCCAGCACATTGGTTTAGCTTAATAGGAAGTCATTACACAATTATGTTGTAAAAGAAAACAGCAGGTTCTTTATGCAGAAAAGATGAAGTGAAGCCTAGCTTCAGATAGCACTTCATCTCCCTCTCCTTGATACCAAGCTGTCTATGGAGACGCCTTTTGATGCAGTTACCATGCCTTCCTCCATGTTTCTAAAAAGGACACAGTGAAGGTTTTCCTTTTGTCACATTAATCAATGGGTTTATGGCCCCTGTTTCCTGGAAGCAAGCCCTGTTTGATAGAAGGACCACCCCATCGGGTTCTCTGGTTAGTCATATTTATAAAATGAGGCCCTTCGGGTATTTCTCTGGTGGGTCTACTGAGGTAGAAGGGGGTTTCAACAGCTAACATCCAAAGTGCCTGAGAGAAATGCCTCATATTCTGTGTCTGAGAGATGCAGCCGGGGAAGCCTCTGAAACATAGTCAGTTCTACTTTGGAGTGTGAGTTGGGGTTGACTTGACAACCATCCATGATGGGTTTCATTTCTTCAGCGACTACTTTCTTAAAGCTTTAATGTGGTCTCATAGCAGAAAATTATTTATCTTTTGGCACTCCATTTACTTACTAGAGTGCAGGAAAGGATTCTTTCCCCAATGTCCAGAAGTTTCTAGTCACTTTATAGCCTAAAATCCCACAGGAGCTATTTATATGTATGCCTCCCTTATCAAGCACCTCTAGTTTCACACTAAAGCGGCAGTTAACAGAGAGTTAAACTGTAACATGAGTTGCAATGATAATGGGAATAATAAAAGTTAAACCAGGTCATTTTCTACAAAGAAATGAATTCTCCACTCAGTAAATTTCTTTGGGCATTTAAAATAAATATACAAACAGACACAAACAAACACAGATTTGGAAACAGATAGAGTCCATTTTATTTTAAATTTCCTTTTCTACCATGGTAGCTGACATCATAGTGCCTGGAAATTATTATTGAAGAATTTGGAATCTTAAGGCAAATCCTCAAGAATACAGTCATTTATGAACAGAGTGGGTCAACATTCAAGGAGGAAATGTCTTCTGAAGAATCCTTTCCCTGAAGTGGATGAAGTGTGCTCTCATGAAAAAACAAAAGATACTGCTAGAGAGTCTATGTGGACTCAGAGTGATTCTAGAGAACAAGGCAGAACTGTGCCTCTGAGTTTCCTAAGAGAAGCTGGTGGCTGTGAACTGCTGATCTTGTGGATTCCAGCCCAAGCTGGCTTGTGATTACCCAAACTTGTCTTCTTTTCATGTACTCCTATGTAACCTCAAGGAGTCCCATTGCTGCTGTTGGGTACATGTTGGACTGGCAACACAAATTCTGCAGTTCAAACCCACCAGTCATCTGGTGGGAGGATGAGGAGGTTATCAACTCCCAGGAATATTCACAGCCTTAGAGGCCCAACATGGGTGCAAGTGTTGGGCTGGGTGCTCTAGAGATGCAAGACCAGGAGTATTTACATATGTGTGAACATAGGTACAGAAAGATACTTGTATCAGGAAATGGCTCCCAAGTTATTGAAATGGTAGGTTGAAGAAGCTTCTCCTGACTTGTGTAGCTGCCAGGGACTGAGCAATGGGAACACGCATGCATTCAATGGCACTGGGTCCTCACTGACTCGGAGCCGCCCAGTGTGGGTTTTCAAGATTATAACTTTATGCGAGTAGAAAGCCCATCTGGTGATTTCAAACTGAAGACCAGGAGGATCTTGTCCCCATGCGTAACCACCACACCAGCAGAAAGATGAACCAAGGAGGTGGCAGGCTGGTGGATGCAGAACTGAACGAATCCAAGATCCATATTCTTCTGATGGTTGACGGGCTCAGCAGGTGATAGAACAGGAGATGGGCAAGCCAGGAGCAGGATCCAGATCCAGCAGCAGAAATGAGCTCGCCTCTCCACACTGTCAATGCACAGGAAACTTGGCCACACCCTCCCTGAAACCTCCCTCGATTGTAACAAGACTGTGGCCAGATGGAGACAATTAAGCAACAACCATTTGGCTGCTTCACCAAAGATCCCACACCGTGCTGTATAGACATCCTGGAGAATCCTGAGCTGTGGGAAACTAATAAATACCATTTCCACAGATTCTTTCCTAACAGTGAAGCTGCCTGCAAGTGAGCACAGGGTTGATTCTATCTCCCTGTAGAGGCAGACATTCCTGATTATCTCCTCCTACTGTGCCACCCATCCTCCCTCCTGCCTACCCCAATGCAGGTATTAGGTTTCCTTACCTGTGAGCCCAGGGACTTTACTATAATTACTGCCCAGCTTGTGACATATGCAACTCCTGAGTATGCATGTCTTATAGCTATCTACAAATAGCCCCCAAACAATAAAGATGCTCTCTCCTCCAGTCCTCTCTCTGGCCCTGTTCCCTCTCTTCTGGTCTCCTGTCCTTTCTCCTCTGGTCCTCCTTCTACACTCCCTGTCCTGCCTATCTCACCTGCCGTATTGTCACGTGGACCACCAAGCAGAGCCAAGGTGAGCATACCACCATGAAATGTGTCTGACTTCTTCATTTTATTCTCTGTTCCATCTCTATTATTCTCTATAACTTTACTATAATCTTTACATATTATTGAGGTATAATTGGATCTACTGGACCCATGCCTATTTGCTAGGGCTGACACCGACCCACCCAAGTTGATAAAACCTGGGTTATAACTGGTTCATGTGGGCTTACGAGCCTTGGTTTCTTGTTTTCTAGACTGTCATCACCTGCAGCCATACACCCATTCTGGAGGGCATTCTTTGCTGAGGGACCGGGGTGTGGTGACACTGAGACCCCACTTGGGTGCAGGGTATGGGCTGAATGATATCTTGTGTTTGCTTGCGGACATTTTTAAGACTCCACCTTAGTACTGGAGTCACCACAGAGAGGCTCGCCATGAAGCAGAAGTGGACTCCCTGCCAGTACGGTTTTTCATTTTAGTGCCGAGTGTGCATCAGGGGCCACCTTTGGTGACCGTGCACATGCAATGGTGACATCTGACATTCTACCGACAATTCCAGGGCTTCTCTAGGAAACTCAGGCTTCTGTTTACTTGACTGAGTTTTCATAGATGCAAGAAGGCTTGCTGTGACTTTTGGATATTTTTTTTGCTTCTGGCTCAGCATTCTGCATTTGGCTCACTTCTGTCTGGTCTTTAGAAGTGGGCTGAGCAGCACCAACCACTATAGGAGACAGTTGCTCAAAGCGCTGTGAGATTTTATGGTATGAATGCTGCAGTGAATCACAATATCCTCAAGGGAAGTGCGAGTAGAAAGGGAGTCAGTAGCATCTTGGAAGAATGATGAACATTTGAGACATCTTCAGTCTCCAACTTCTTGGAACTATTCTGTTAGTACCACAGCCTAATTAATTCATGTTTCTAGGAGTCAGAATCTAATCGATGATGGTGGGTATAGAATATTTCAACCTGGAAGTAACAGGTAAGAGAGAAACCTACACTTGATGTCCTCATGGGTATCTAATTTTTGTTTCATTTTTATGGAGCTTAATGGTCTCAAATCTGTCTTTCTTTTTGCACATAATTTAGTCCCCAAAGACCTGACCATAGCTTGTGTGTTAGTAGACTAGAAAAAACAAAACCAGGGAAATTCATATGTGTATAAAGAAGATGTTTATATACAACAGCAATTTAATATTGAGAAAACATCCCAGCCAAGTCCAGATCATGTCCATAAGTCTAATATTAGCCTTTATATCTGATGCCAATCTATAAAATCTTCTCCAGACTCACAAACACATGCAATAATGCTGAATGCAGATTGATCACAGGCCAGTGGGTTGGAAGTCTTGTGGATCCAGTGGTGGTGTAAGCATCTCAGCAATGGCAGGGGTCTGTACATGGCTTCTCTGGTTTCAGAGGCTTGGCTGCATCCAGATAGGTCTATGTGGCTTCTCCAGCTCCGGGGCATAGCACCATGTGTCTTGTCAGTAGAGTATCTCTCAGGGAGTGAGTCTACAAAGAGTCTCCAAGAGTGAGTAGTGAGAGAGTCTCTCCCACCTTTAAAGAGGAAATTCAGGAGTTCTTGGGATTCTTAGGAGAATGTCATGCCCACACAGAGGTCGCATTTATTATGATCTGATTGGCAGACCACAGCATGCCAGTTACCAGGTGCTATCAAATTGGTTTTATGTCATGGTGACCTCATGTGCAGCTGTGAATCACCAGGTCTTATACAGACTGGTACACATAGATATCTCTTTCTTTCTATTTATATCCAATACTGGCAATTTCTTTCAAGATATATCAGGAAATATTGAGAAAGATTATATTTCAATTTATATATTGTACCCTTGACATCTCAAATGCTAGACATCACATAGAATTTAGTTTAAATTTTATAAATGTACTTTGTTAAATGGGAAGGTATTGGCAAGACCCATGTATTAGTTTATTTGATATTTCTGTTTTGCATGTTGATTTTTTTGCCAAAAATGCTTCAATACGTGGTATAGTGGTTATGCATTGCGCTGTTAATTGCACAGCAGTGGTTCAAAATCATCAGGTGGTAGGGGGAGCTTTCTACTCCCTTAACCAGTCCCTGTCTTGACAATCCACAGGTATAGTTCTGTTCTGTCTGACAGGATTGCTATGAATCATTACTAAATTGATTGTAGTGAGTTTGCTTTTAGAAGATGCTTGGATCATTTAGTCAAAGAATAAGATACTCAAGTAGATCATGGTAGGGCATTTTGAAAAGTTTGTTTCAAAAGAAAAACCAAGCAAACTCTGAAACTTTAGGGAAGTGAGTAATCCCCTTAAGTAAATAGAAATGAAGTGTAATGAAGGTGCTTTTGTGGACTTGTTTGAAATGGAAGGACAGGAATGTGTAGACATAAATTGAACAGGTTGAAAACTCAAGAAATTCACTTCCCTTTTTGTTATGCAAATGTGACTAATGACACTGCAGGTCCCTAATCTGCAGGTAAAACATTACATAGAAATCTGAGAACAAGAGCTGCCTATAAGTGAGGTCCTGACAGAGGATCTGGAGAGTGGGATTTCGATGAGGAGAGTTTAGGACGGAAAGAGGAATAGTTAGGAATTCTGTCTGAATCTAACCTTCTCCAATCAGGGCACTATTTCAAATGATTTGAGTCTTGACTTTTCTATTATAATTTGTTATTTCTATCTCAATTAATTTTAAATTATATGTTTACTTTCATTTTGTTTCATAATATTTGTTTGATTTTAAAGTCCCTACTCTTTTCCAACAGACAAGTCATTTATATTATTATTATTGTTTTATCCTTTAATTTTGGAGTACTATTTATTCATATGATGTCTTTCCAAAGTCAGCTTATTGACTGATGGATTACACATTAGGCAATTTTGCAAGGTCAGTAGTTTGAAACTATGAGCAACTCCATGGGAGAGAGATAAAGCTTTCTGCCCCTATTTTTAAATTATTATTATTTTTAATTTTAAATCATTTTATTGGGAGTTCATGCATATTTTCTCACAATACATAAATACATATATTGTGCCATGCATCTTCGCATGCCTGCTGCTGTCATCATTCTCCAAACATCCACTTTTCCACTTGAGGCCTTGACATCAGCTTCTCAACTTTTCACCTCCATCCTTTCTCCCCCTGCCCCCACCAACCCTCAATACTTTATAAATTATTATTGTTTTGTCATAACTTACACTGCCTGATGTCTCCCCTTGCCCACTCCTCCGATGTCTATCCTTCCGGTAGGAGGCTATGTGTAGATCCTTGTAGTTGGCTTCCCCTCTCTACGCCACCTTCCCTCCACCCATCCAGTAGCTCCACTCTTACTACTGGCCCCAAGGGGTTCACCTGTCCTGGGTTCCCCGTATTTCCATTCCCCATCTCTACCAGTGTACTTCCTTCAGTCTAGCTGGATTTGTAAGGTAGTTTTGGGACCAGGATAGTTGGGGGGAGGAAGCCTTCAGGAACTAGAGGAAAGTTATATGCTTCATCATCACCTCACTGCAGCTTTTTGTTTTGTTTTGTTTTTTGGGCATCACTGCCCTCTGGTGGGAGTAGGAGGCCCAACCTTGCTCCTGGAAAGCTGCTGCTGGATTTGAACTGCCAACCTAGTAGGCTGCAGTTCCACACACAACCACTATGCCACAGGGGCTCAGTCCCACCTCAGTGCACCTTGACTGGCCTGTCTCCTCTCCACATCTCCCTGTAAGAGGATGTCCAATTGCCAACAACTGGGCCTTGGGTCCCCACTCTGCTTTCCCCCTCATTTGTAGTGATATGATTCTTGTTCTTTGATGCTTGATATCTGCTCCCTTTGGCCCCGCCATGATCACAAAGGCTAGTGTGCTTTTTCAATGTGGGCTTTGCTGCTTCCAGGCTAAATGGCCACATGTTCACCTTCAAGTCTTCATGATCCCAGATACTTTATCGTTTCGTAGCTGGGCGCCATTGGATTGCTCCTCTCTGTCTGCGTCTGCTCCCTTTTGTCTTCAGCAATCAGGTCAGGAGGGTGGGCACACAATGATATGATTTTTGTTCTTTGATGCTTGTTATCTGGTTGTTTCCACATCTCATGGTCGCACACCTCATGGCTGGTGTGCTTCCTCTATGGTGGGCTTTGTTGTTCCTGGGCCATATTATTGTTTGTTCACCCTCAAGCTTTTAAGCCCTCATATGTTGTATCTTTTGATAGCCAGGCACCATCAGTTATCTTCACCACTCTTGCTCATTCTCCCACATGTCCTCAGTGATCGTCTCAAGAAGGGAACACATACAGTGATATGATGTTTTCCTGTTTGATGCCTGAGGCCTGGTCCTTTTGACACCTCATGGCCACTTCTTCCGTGTGGGCTTGGGTACTTCTCAGCTAGATGGTTGTTTGCTTATTTTCAGGCTTTGAGACTCCAGACTCTATATCCTAAGATAGCTGGACACTGTCAGTTTTCTTCAACACATTTGCTTATGGACTTGTTTGACTTCAGTGATTGCATTGGGCCAGTGAGCATCATGAAATATCAAATTAATAGAACAAAGTATTCTTGCCTTGAGGGAGTGCCTGAGTGGGGCCCCAATCTACCCCTATTTTGAGTTACAGTCTCAAAAACTCACAAGAGAAGTTTTACTCTAATCTATAGGGTCATTCTGAATCTGAAATGACGATGGCAGTTAAGTTTGTATGAGTGATGGTCTCTATGGGGAAAACAAAATGAAAAAAAAAGCACTGAGTTTTTGTAAATGGATATAGAGGGGACCATATGATATTTTTATTTATTTAATGTTTGGCATAGTAGCTGTATTGGCACCAAACTATGAATCAGGTTTCCTGAAGATTTATTTCCTCAGTCTTTTCTTGAACTTAATTTTAAAACAGAATATTAGAAGAGTGAGAGACTTCAGAAATGAATCTAATCTCTTTTTCAAATAGCAATATTCTATGGGATTTGAATCTAATAGGATATCTTCATATTTAATAGACTTTTCATCTGGTCTTTAGTCTTGGAGCCTTTGACAATCTAAGGAAAGCTCTTCAGCTTCCTCGCTCCTGAAGAATTGATGCTTACCTGCATGCAGATACATTTAGGGGATTCATATGCCTCTGGAAGCCTGTAACTGGCTACCCCAATTCCCCAGCAGCCTTCTAAATTGGCTTTCCTTTTGAACATCTGAAATGTAAATTCTAGGTGAGTAAGAAAATCCCAACTTATCACAAGACCCCAGTGAATACCCTAAGGTCTGAAGTTAAAACTCTCTTAGGAATGAAAAGTAACCTGTCCTTCCTGTAACTCTCCACTGTATCCTGAGAAAATTGCTGGGGGATCAATTTAAGAAAGCAAGGTAATTTTGCTTACTTAAGGGTTTAACTTGATGCTTAGGAAGCCAAGACCCAAGCAAGTCTCAGAACAAACACTTAGCTCCCCATGAACTTCGGAGGGCACACATCTGCTCTGCTGTCCTACAAGAAGGGTTTTAGGATTCTCTCTCAAAGCTACTTGTACCCAATGGAGTGAGTGCTTTGTAACATTAGAGAAGCAACTTTAGAAACGTGACATCTCTAATATATCAGATGTATCATCACGCAATTTTGTTTTTGTTTTTGTTTTGTTTTGTTTTGTTTTTGGGCATCACTGCTCTCTGGTGGTGAGAGTAGGAGGCCCAGCCCCACTGCTGGAATTGAACCTCCGTCCCAGTGGGCCACAGTCCCGTGCACAACCACTACACCACCGGGGCTCAGCCCCATCATGCAATTTTGTAATCAATGCCTATAAGCCAACCACTCCCTGAAATTTTACTGAAGCTCCTTGTATTTTCTTATATAAAGTGTCTGGATTATCTCCTTGGTTCATTTAAGCTTTGAATACCCCTGGATGTTGTGTCTTGGACCAAGGCCATTTGAAAATGACCTGGCTTCTCAATGGTTACAACTAGACTCTGCTATTTTGCTTTAAGGCATAAAGTTGCTTTTTTCCTACTTCCTTTATTCCAACAGAGCAGTTCTGAGCCCTCTGCCCTACAATAGCTCTCTGCCTATTTAACAACAGAACTGGTAGTCAACCATGGCGTGCTTTTTCTCTCCTCTGTATTTGCCCAGTCTTCATAGCTGGTTGCCAACTCTTTTCAAGACTACCATAGTAGGATTTACAAACACATGATGGACACTTAAGTAGGTGATGCAAGATAGGTGCACCAGGT
This sequence comes from Nesogale talazaci, assembly GCA_004026705.1. Taxonomy (NCBI): domain Eukaryota; kingdom Metazoa; phylum Chordata; class Mammalia; order Afrosoricida; family Tenrecidae; genus Nesogale; species Nesogale talazaci. The sequence goes on along the minus strand of PVJH01022181.1, from coordinate 20,735 downwards.
TGATGGCTTTTATACAGAGGTTTGATGAGGTATTGCCACGTGAAGTAAGCAGCAACCTGATTTTTAGGGAAAATGTTTTAAGGTTCCCTGGTAGGAAACCTAACAAGCATTATGATTTGGCACAGCGAGGGTTTGTAAACTAGTCTTTCTGGAGGATGAAGACAAATTTCTGACAACAGCCAGTTCCATGGTAAAATTCAGAGTAAACTGCAATCTACTTCTAAGTATTTTTTACAGAAATTTGGGACACATCCAGTGGTAGGTAAGCCAGTGTCAGTCCATCAAATACTAAAAGAGACATCCTTTGAAGGAAAAGGAAAGGAAGCATTTTTATATCCAAGAAAGATAAAGTTTAAAATCAGGCAACATAATACATAATTTAGGCCTCAGTTCTATACCTTTGTATCTCTGTAAAACAAATCAAGTTATTTTCCCTTTCACATCCTCCATTGCTGTATCAAGAGGAATAAAATAAAAGCAGGGGTAATTATTGGCGCTTATTCGTATCAAATAATGAATGTTAATTACTACACAGATGCTAATAGTTAATGGGCTTGTAGAACTGGTTACATTCCTTTTCTCCATTTCTCCTTTAAAGCATTTTCTTTTCCAAATTGTTATGATATGTGTTCTTTCATTTGATCCATAAGAAATTCCTAATTGATGAATGTGGCAATGTTATTACCCAAAGGTTCTTATGTGGAATCTGAGACTTACAGTGATGATATGCTGAAAAATCCTAGAATGAGCATATAATAGGGCAAATTTCATTCCAGAGCTCTTAGGTGAATGAATGTGATTTTTCTCAACTGCTGGCTTCAGAACTTTCGAAAGAGGAGAATTAAATTTCCCTAGTGACATCAAGCTCAAATAAAATCCCACATTCCAAAACCAAACCACGATATTCATAATTTCTGAAATAAATAATTGAGATACTTTAGTTCTTGTTTTCTTGTATTCATCAATGTAATCAAGCATTAAAAGAAAGCTGAGTGGTTTCCTTTTTCACTATCAAAAGGATAATCACCACAGAAATTGCTTACCCTCTACCAACAATCAAACATGGGTTAAGAAATGTGAAACCATTGTTTTCAGACCTTGAGTGAAGGGCAGTATAATCCTGTGATCGCCACAGAAGGGGAACAAGTGAAAATAACCCTCTGATATCCTCCACTTTCTGCCTCCAAGCAGTTTCAGAGCCCAGAATAGAGAATGGAGACCCAAGCGCAACCCAACTTCTCCTTGAATTGGGGGAGCAGATCTTGTAAATTGTGGCATTTAGGGTTTGTAGGGGGTGAATGTTGGAAAAAGGGAGCTACAAAAGGGTGCAGAAAGGTTCTCTAGAATTTCTGTCTGAAGATGGTGGTGACATATAAGGGATGGAACTGCTAGACTGAACTGTTCTGGGAACTCACACCCATCTGGACTCATTTACATTCCCACTAACTGGCTTAGAAAGATCTCAGAACATGATCTCAGAACCTTATCTCAGAATAAGGTCTTCAGAAGGGCACACCTTTACTACTTAGCACATCCATGGGTATAAAGACTTAGATACAGATGAAATAATAATAAAACCCACACATACAAACAACTAACAAAATGGTTGCCTTGGAATCAATTTGAACTCGGAGATAAATGTAGCACTGCCCAATAGGGCTTCTGAGGAAGCTTTATGAATGTAATCTGCCACACATTTCTCCTGGAGAACAAGAGAGGATTTGAATCCCAGGCCTTAGACACACATTCTAGACACAGCATAAGTTACAAGCAAATTTCGTGAAGCTCAAATATATCTGAAAATTGACACTAAACCCAGTGTCCTGTAAGTTCAAATTCTAATACTAAGTGATAATTTACCTGGAAAGCAAAGAGGCAAAACTACATGAACTATTTTAGGACAAATGAAAAACCATATATTTGATAACTCTGTGGGCTAAACAGTGGTCTGTTAAATGCAAGGGTTGCAAGTTCAAATTTACCAACCATTTTTCAGGAGGAAGTGGAGATTCTCTGCACACTAAAGATTTCCCATGTCAGGGTCAGGATTGGCTCAATGACCCAGGATAAAACAAAAGGAAGGGAGGAAGGCATAGTGGTGAAAGATTAAAGATATGTGAGATTTTCTTGAAAAAACAAAAAGTTGCTAGACTGGAATATTCATCTCTTCTGCTCCAGGGGAAGAAATTTTCTTCATCATGCTTAGTGTGTGCACTCAATTTCCTACTATTGGAAGAATATGAATATCACAAGTGGATAGTTTAAAGAACTGACATCTCTTCCCTCATAGTTTCAGAGGTTGAATTTGGGACACAAGCTTGGGGGGAAGATTCCTCCTGTGTGGAATTTTGAGTAATTTCTTATCTTGGTTTTGCTGACCCCAGAATTTCTCAGTTCTGGGAAGTCTCCTCAAGATGTCCATCTTACACCATGTTCACCAGCTGCATCTCTCTAGGGCTAATCTACTCTCTGTGCAACCCCTGTGATTAGCTCCAGAGCACCCCTTGGACTGGTAAGGGCTCTTGAACATAACGAAAGAAAACCATATTTCCAACCAGGTTTATAGCCACAGGTATGGGAATGAGGATTCCACCATGAATTTGTGTGGGTTGTAGTCCAATGTATAGCATGACGTGTTGGGTGGGCAGTGGGTGAGGTGGAGGTGTATCTTTGGAGAATTGGAAATCCTTTCCTGCGTTTGAGAGACTGGAGATTCCTGAGAAAACTCCAATCGTGATAGACTGGTAATGCCTGCATCGCGTGGGCCTTGTCCTTCTGGGTTTCAGGGTCTGTTTGCTATGGATCAGCTATGGCCTGGGGTAGAGGTAGGGGAACACTAGTACAGGGTCATTCTGATTCCCATCACTTAAGCCACCCTACAGGCTCAGAGTGAGGGTCCTGTAGTGTTCTCGATTATATATGCATTGAACTTTCAACCAGAAGCCCAGCAATTCAAAACCAGGAGCTTCTCTTCCAGAGAAAGATGAAGCCTTCTTCTAAAATAAAGATCTACAACCTAGAAAATCTAGAGGGGCAAGTGATCATCCAGTCTAGGAATGCATTCATCCTTAAGACCAGAGGACCGACCCCTAGAGAGTTTTCTCCATCAAGAAGTTTCTGACTGAAATGATCTTAAAAGGAAGAGTCATCTTTGATCGTCAACCACACTGGAAAGCAAGAAGTCATTCAAGACTTTCTCTGTCTCCTCCCTCTCCTCTCATCAACTGTCCCTCTGACATGGGACAAAGAGTAGTTAGCTAGTTGAAGGAGTGGAGAAATTGTGGAATCGCCTCTCCCTTCCTTACAGGGAGACAGTCTGGGAGAGGAGGAGGAAAAGTACAACCTTGGATTAATATTTTGAACAGGACGCATTCTAATTTCTGAATAACAGCTGTGTTTGTGAGTTAAAGTGGTTGGACCTATGACAAATGAGTAAGACATAAAAGGCCTGGGATCTACTCAATGTACTTCTAGGAGTGCAGAAAGAGAAATTCTACTTATTGTCTTTTAAAGGAAATGGATACTGGAGGCAAGCAAAAGGAATATAAGACACCTTGGTCAACTGAGAAAGGATACTGCTGCAATAATGAAACATATTGATGACAATTGCAACTCGTTGGATAGAGTTCCTTATCAATCTCTATATTGGACAATTTTGCTGAATTTGGTGTAGCTACTTTAAATCTAACATAGGAGGAGTTCTCTTACTGAGGAGTGGGACTCACCACCAGACTCTTGCAGTCTAACAGGAGAAGCGATCTTCTGTGGTATATTTGTGTGCACGTGTATACGCTTTCTCATTTAATTCTGTTTATTCTACAAACATTTTGAAGCCTCTTCATCATAAATGAAACATGAAAAATGGTACTTAAGTTAATTATTTTGATTTGGGCATGCTGTTCAAGCTGATAATAAGGAGAACGTGTCCCTCAGTAAGAAGTGACGCAAGTTGACAAGGAATCCAGGGTCCAATGGAAAGAGATAAAACTCTGCTTCATCTTCTTCTCCCTTCTTTGAGTGACTTCTAGGTTCTAGGACAATGAATGAGCAGAGATGGGGTAAAGATATCAGGAGAGGGAGGTGTGAAAGTGGTTTTTTTTTTCTAGTGGAAAATACTGGAATTTTCTGCAGGAAAGTATATGGATAGTTAATGGGATCCTTTTACACCCCAAACTGAGAGAGCAGTTACCCAAACTGAGAGAGCATTACCCAAACCCACTGTCATTGAGTTGAAACCATCTTCTAGAAATTTTATGTAGGGTTTCAGAGGCTAGAAAGATTGGCCAGGGCAAATAGTCCCATCTTTCTCCCACGTAGTGATGTATGGTTGGAGAAGTCAACCTCGAGTTTAGCAGTCTAACCTTTACCTCGCAGTGCCCCCAGGATTTCTGATCTGTTACACACAAAGAAAGAGAAAACGAATGGCTAGTATTTACCCTGGGTTAGTGTTTGAAGATTGTCTTAGTGCCTAATGAGTTAGTCAGTGTCAAGGGCATGAGGGTAAAACTTGGAAAATATTAAGCCAAAGAGAAACCCAATCCCTGCTCTTCTTCACTCTCCTTGACTGCCATTAATTCAACTCTGACTCAGAGCAACCCCACAGGGTAGGGCAGAACTGTCCCAGAGGATTTACAGGACTAACTCTTCACAAGAGAAGAAAGCCACATCTGTTTCCACAGAGATGACTGCTGGTTTTGAACTGCTGACCTTGCAATGAGCAGTCCATTGTACTGCTTGTGACTTATAAGGCTAAAAATATGAGAATGAGTAGTTCTAGGTAAATAGACAAGTGCCCTGGACTGGTGAAACCATTCTAGAAAGGTAAGAAATATCAAAATTGAGCCTTCCTTTAAAAACAGGTTTCCCTGGCATTTGTTGAAGGACTGGATCTGGAAGTTGTGAGAAAACATTCCCCAAGTATACAAAAAGCAAACAAAATAACCTCACTTCTTTGGATTTGGTGCCATCTCATCATGACCTTGGTTGAGTGCAGATGCCACTTATGTTCATTGGGAAGCACGCAGGGAATGGGAGGGTTGGAGGGGAAATCAAGCGACTGCTGTTTGCTGAACAAAAGTGGTTTTTCAGGTAACAATGAGATAAGCACATGGAGATGGTAGCTGCATTTCTAAGTTCTGAGCTAAGAGATCTGGGTTGGAGATATAAATTGAGAGATTCCAGCAGATAAGGAAAAATGTATATTTAAAGTTGTGGAAGTCATCTAATCTGGTGTCAATTTGAGGATTAAGAGTATAGAGATTAAGAGTGTATCAATCTGGAGATAGCTAATGAGACTTCTGTGTGGCATGGCCTTCTTCTGAGAATTCTGAAAAATGTGGTAATTCCTTTGTGAAGGCAGGAGACACCATCTCTCTCAGTTCACACTCTTGGAGACACTCAACTGACAAGGCTGATTCCCTGTGAGACACTCCTGAGGAAAAGCTTCATGGCCCTACCCTAATGCAGCCAGAAACCTGGACCTAGACAAGCCATGTGGAGAGTCCTGCCAGCGCTGAGATGCTTACAGCACCACTGGATCCAAAGACTTTCTACCCACTGGCTTGTGGTTGTTCTGCATTTGGGCATCACTGCATGTGTTTCTTGTGTCTGAAGGACTTTGCAGACTGCTGTCAAACACATGAGTTGCTATTGTATTTATGGACTTAATCTGGACTGGGCTGGGATGTTTCCTTAATGTACAATTATTCCTTATATAAATCTCTTTCTTATACACATATGTGTGTCCATGAGTCTGTTTCTCCAGTCTACCAGACTAGCACAAAAGCTCTGATTCTGAATGAAGTTCACTCAGAGTATGAGCAGATCAGAAAAAGAAGATCAAGAGAAAGGAATTCCTTCTGCAGTGTCCCATCATCTAAAGAGCAGGTTGATAAGGAACTCCAGTTCTAGTTGGGGACCACAAGCTAGGGAATTAGGAGCATAATTTGCTCATAACATCCATAAGGAAAGGTTTCCAAAAGGAGGAAATGATCAATCATGTTAAATGGTGCTATGACTTTGGGTGAAACAGGCACTGAGAATTGAACTGTCAATTTAGTAAGAGAGAGGTTATTGACAACAGTGGTCTTTGCTCAGTGATAGATGTGAAAGCCTCAGAAGAATGGGCCCAAGGGAGAATACTAAAAAAAGCTGATGACTATCTCCAAAGTGATTTTCTGCCAAATGGGAGCAGAAAAATCAGGAGTTTGAAAGAATAAAGATGCGTGTGTGTGTGTGTGCGCGTGCGCGTGTGTGTGATAGATCTCATAGTATGCTTGAAGATAGATGCCAATGAGATAACAAAGAATGGAAAACGCAACATGGGGAATCAAAAGCGTAATATCATTGAGTACTTGAAAAGGAGATGATACCATGCATAGAGGCAAGTGGACTCCAGCTGGGACAATGTCTTGTCCTACAAGTGAAGAGAAGATGCTGAGTGCAGGTTGAACACATACACAATGCTGTATGCATTGTGCGTGTCAAGCTGCTAGTCCCTCAGCTAGATTCATATCCAGTAGCAGTTGCTAATTTTTTTACATATTCCTCTAGGCACAGATATTGGGTAGATGTACAGATTTTATTGTGGAATAATGTAGAAAGTTATTCTGATAGTTTATGTGATTCATGAATTACATAAATTCAGCAGCAGAGAGGAAAGATTATTTTGAGGTTTGAGGAAGAAGGATAATGGTGTGAAATAGTGACCTTGGAGAATGTGCTAGAAAATGGAAATATACTTGCATTTGGGGATTGCATTCAAAACCCACTTGATTCATGTAGTAGGTCCACAAAATGGGGTAAATTGCAGTTTGTGTCTGCTGTTCTGTTACAAATAGCTTAAATACTTTCAATTAATTTCTAGACCATCTTTCACCTTGGAAAGACTTTTGTTGCATTTATCGTCCTTTTTCTTCTTATTTTTTTCCTCCTTGGCTCTCTTCATGACTAAACACAGAATAGACCACCCAAGACATTGATGCAGGAGGCTGGAAAGCTCCCACTGCCCCCATGTCCTCCCTGAGAGGATAAATTTAACTTTCTCTTCTCAATACTGTGCTGTACACAGTTGAGCTCGGCACTTTTGCTGCAAATGATGAGTCATTTTTCATAAACATGGATTGTCAAAAGTGCTTGATTCACATTCTAACAAAAACAAATACAGAAAAAGCCCCAGCTTGAATGAGCTCCAAATTTTCAGATGTTCCACGAAGAGTGGAGGAGGGGACACTGCCGTTGGAAAAGTCACTTGCTTTTCTCAGTTCTCATTTTTTGGGTGTTTAAAGTGAAGAGGATGATAGGAATATAATGATTCTACAAATAATCTCAAAAGAATCTGCTTATCTGCCTGGGCAGTACCCTTTGCAGACATGACATTATTATTCTGGAGTTTCTGAAGTTCGTATGCACTATATTTATAAGACATCCTGGCAGTGCAATGGTTAAGCTGTTGGCTGTTCACTAAAGGCCAGCAGTTGAACCCAGCAGACCTCAGCTCCAGCCTAGGAAATCTTGGTTCCTTAGAGTCGGATTCAACGCCATGACCTATAAAACCACACACACACACACACACACACACACACACACACACCCCTATGGATCTATAGATAGCTATGCCTGCCTATATAAATAGATACATAGTGTGTTTTATTTTATAGGTTATTTCAATCTCTAAACATCTTTTTTTAAGGGAAGAACACCACACTCACAATGCAAAAATTACGAGGTTTTAAAGTAATAGGAGACATAGCCAATGTAGCAGAAAACAATTAAGCATGCAGTCAAATCAGATCCAAGTTAGATTGTTCTGGGTAATGCAGCTTCTACTGAGCATAGGCTATTTTTGTGGGGTGGGCATCGGGTTTGAAAGCTAATTATGGTGGCTGTTGCTTGAAAATTACTTAGAAGAAGTTAAAAAAAAACATTGTGATAATCTCACAAATCCCTGTAACTTAGGAAGCAGATCCCTAGGGAATGTACTTCACCAGCTGGTATAAATTGGAATAATCAGATTGAAAAAAGAAAACAAAGACACATTCTGCCAAGGATCAGTATTAACTCTACAGTAATCATTTAAATGGAACACATGTGAGGTAGGGAGGGATTGTCTGTGCAAAGGGACTAGTTATAAAATAATAAGGTTTTACTATGTTGCAGAAAATAAGGTCTGTGAATTCCAACTTCTATTTTCCTCTCTCTTCACAAAAGAACCATAATACCCGGACAGCAAAACACTCATGGAGAAGAGGCTCCCATTTGAATCACATTCTTCTAAAGAGCTCTTCAAAAACTCTCTTTGCTTCTGTTGCATTTACGTAAAGGGTATATAAGAAAAACCAGGAAATGCAGCCTTATTGGCTGAAGTATTATGAAATGGATGTGGACATATACATCTCATTCTTCATTTTATAAGGAGAGGAGGAGACAAGGATAAGCCTATATTTCCCAGTTTTCATTGTCAGTGGAGAAGATGTAATGCTATGTGCTAGAAGACTTGTGGCCCCATCAACCTTCCATTCCTTCAGCATCGAATACACCCATGACATCTGGAGCATCAGCTACTGTGATCTCACCAGGATCTGTTCTCGGATGTGGGAGTCTTGTGCCCACGATGACGGCGGAGAGCAACACAAGGAACCCTGTCACCGAGGATGTCAAGGGCAGACTAACCAGCTCTGGCTGGCCTGTATCTTGATTTATGAATTTTGATTTGTTTAAGCAGTGTTTCATGGGGATTTTTGTTCAAGTCAGCTAAACAGACACATACCCAGGCTTAAAATTATGGGAGGAAAGAAAAAAAACAAAAAAAATTATGAAAGGAAAGATGATGTGGGAGACCTTTCAAACCTGTTAGTGTAAAAAGGGCACCTGGTAGCTCTCAGAAAATTGTTTTACTCTATTCCTTGGTGTGGGGATGATGAGGTGGATCGACTTTTTTTTTTTTTCACTTTTTCTCCCCAGGAAGACAACCTCGTAGTTTGGGGGTCATGAAAATTCCTGAAGGTGCTTGTACTTATTTGGTATTTACTTTTATGTGTGTGTGTGGCATCACTGCCCTGGTGGGAGTAGGAAGCCCAGCCATGCTCCTGGAGAGCTCCTGCTGGATTTGAATCATCAACCTTGTGGGCTGCAGTCCCACACATAACCACTACGCCACCGGGGCTCAGCCCACAATATGTGATTTTTCCCATGGGAACTTGTTGGCGTGGGGTGATAATTAAATACCGGTGAGAGCATTTCTGGTCTGACCATCCACCTTTTTGATAACACATCTGCAATGATAGCTATGTGATTGGTGCACATTCCACAACACCTCAAATATAAAAGCCTTGCTGAGAGAGAAGTTCAATCTACAATCCCCATGCTTAGGCTACCTGAGTGCCTCTATTCTAAGTCCTAATATTAATAAATCAGAGATCTGGAATTTAGGCTCAAACCTGCTTGACTATGGAATCAATTAGCTTGTTATGAAGCAGAGTCATTTTCAAAACCTTTCATTACTTATATATACTACAAATTACATACCTTCACTATACGCCATAGAGCTAAAGTCAATAGAGATGAAATAATTTGATCAACACAAAATAAGCAGTATGTCATTGATTCTTTTCCTTAAATTGTAATTTTGGTAAAAGTTTATATAGAACAAATTGACTTTCCATCCAACAGTTCACACACCTTTGGCTTTGTGATGGTGATTATGGTCCTTACAATGTAACCTTGTGTGTCCATAGTTCGCTGTGCTCTTTTTTTCTACCCTGTTGGTCCTTCTAAACTTCTTCGGTAAATGCTGCCTTTTTAACAAGATGGTGCTTGTTCTAATAGGCGTATGTCTCCCTGGTGTTATTGTTCCCCTGTCAGGTGTGTGTTTCCCTTGGCATTTAAGTGGAAATAGGGACTTGAGTTCAGACTCCTGTTTAAAGGGTATCTAAGGGAAATCATCTCAGAGGTTCCACCAGCTTCTCTATCATGCTAGGAAGCCCAACCTTTTCTATATATGTGAAATTGGGTTCATATTTCCCTCCCATTCTAACCAGGACCTCCAGCTTTGGTGCCTTTCAGCATGGTCAGCAGTGGTAGACTGACTCGACCTGCTGCTTCTGGTCTCAGAGTCACGGGGTTCACATGATCTCTTAGTCCTTTGGATAAACTATTTCCGCATGTCTTTGATTTTCTTCTCTCTCTGCTTCAGGTCAAGAGAGACCAGTAAATTCACCATAGGTGGTTGTCCACAAGCTTTATAAACCCCAGTCATTCCTTACCAAAGTTTGCTGTAAAACATTCTTTTTGTGGACTACGTGATGCCAATTGACCTGACCCACTTTCTCTGAAGCAGGTGATCTGTGGTCACCTCATCCAGCATCTGTCATCCTTCAAACAAATTTCAGTCACTGTGGTAACCTTTCTGCAGCTACTTCGATCCATTCAGTTCCTAGGATGGAGCTTTCGGAAATAACTCTTTTCTGACACGCTGATATCTTCATGAGGCAATATTTTCTGCCTCTTTGATTAAATCCATTAGCACATTCAGACACAGCTGTCCTTCAAAAAGCAACATGCTTCTGAAAGGCACACATTCACAGTTTAGTGATTCTGGGCCACATTAGAGAGCTCTAACCCATCCAGCAAATGCAAGCGAAACACAGTATCCGAGGTGGGAGGGATCTTTGAAGTCATGGAAGTGTAATCTTTCATCTCACAAACTGGAAAAGGGAACCCTAGAATACAAAAGGGATGGCTCAAATATAAGCAATTATGAAAAATTTGGTACTTTTTCATTGTTCTGTAATGACCCTAAATCACAAGGATATTAGCAGCCCCAATCCAAAAACCTGTGAATTAGAAATGAAGAAGTCATCAGTGATATTCCTTCCTTACATATAAAGATATGCTGCATTCGTAGCTAATTAATGTATTCTATTTGACATCATTTTCACCACTGTGGTCTTTTTTATTGATGGATTTATATGTTTTCTTTGCTGCAGTAATAACTAATGCCAAAATGAGAATGGCGTACAACCAAAAGTGATTTTTTTTTCTTGCCCAGTATGTTCCAGTTATCTGGAACAGCTACGCTCACCAACCATCGGCCAAATCATGTCACACATCTCAACGTGATGTCCTTGATCCAGATGTGACTGGGATGGGCAGCATCCACCCTGCACCAGGAATATCCACTCCATGACAGACTTCTCAAAATAGGGGAAGCAAGGATGGGAGCAATATCACAATCCATCCCAGGGTTTGTAATGCTGTGGATAATTGGATAGTGAGGGACTTTGAGCGGAAGCCCCAAGACAACAAGGGAAAGAGTGTGCGCTCATGTTCCCAACCCTAATGACCCCGCAGAGAATCCAGAAGGTTATCAAGCTAGTTGACCTGTACTGATCCTTTATCATAAAAGTACCACCATGACTCCCCCTCATAAAATGAAACCATATGTTAAGGAGCTGTAGAATGTCTTCCAAATATAAAGTGATCTAACACACCATTTTTTTTCAGAGTTAGATCTCTCTTTGAAGCACACGTAAAGCCCCTCCTTAGAAATCCTTGTCAGCTTTGCTTCTGGCTACAGCATATGTATCATCAGCTTGTTGGTTTGGTGGTTGCTCTTTTAGTAAGAAGAACTTTGGTATGGTTTTGCCCAGAAAGGAAAGCAGTGAAAGACCCTACCTTGGAGTTCCTTAATCCCAACAGCTCAATCTCCTCTTCTATATCTTTTGCATCCTGGTATTATCTCTAGACCAACAGAGTCATGTTCATCCTATGTGGGAATCCCTGACTCGTGAAACTGATGATGGTGCTTTGTTACTAACTGAAAGGTTGGAGGGTTAAGTTGACCCAGAGACATCTCAAAAGAAAGATCTGGCCATCAAATGAACCACAGATAACGCTATGGAGCAAATCCTAACCTCACACTTAAGGAGCCGCCATAAGCCCACATCGAGTGAGCTGGAATTGAGTATCGGTGCTGCTATCGGTCCTCCTGTGGCTACAGCGCAGAGTTCCACCAATATCATCGGTGAAAAGAGCGCTGTCTCCCAATGTGACCAAGCATCCCAACATGTCCAGAAAGGAGGGATCTCCAGCCTGGGGGACCTTTGTGTTTAACCTGGGACAGACTTGGGCAAATCATAGGCCTTTGAGTCCAACTCTTGAATGTCACAGAAAGGAAGCTCAAGGACAGAAGATGAAGGCTAACAGAAGAAATGCTGATCATAAGGCATAATTTTGAAAGACCAATAATTCTAGCTTGCTCAGGAAGGAAGGGTTCACTAGGAGGCGTGGCCTGCAGTTTTAGAAGTGGGGTCATCTTGGGAAAAGAGACCATGGTAACCCTGTACCAAGTCTTAGTTTATAAGCAGAGAAACCGAGATTCAGGTTAAGGTGGGTGTCTAAAATTTGCCCAAGGAATGCATACTCAACAGAGTTTAAAAGCTTTAAAGGAGGAACTTCCTCATTTCCTCCTTCCTGGCCCTCTCACAGTGTAAAATGGAGTTGTAATGAACCATGAAGTGCAAGTAGGGTCAAATATCATTTGATTGTTCAAGATGTCTAAAATATGTAACACAGAATAGAAGAGTGGCCACCCAAAGTTTCCTCAGCTTGCTGAGATATTTTTGCAGACTAGTCAGTCACAAATGGGAAAGAAGCAGAAACTCCTTTCCCCATTGCAGTTAAACTGAAATTCCCTGCGAGGCAGTACCAAGGTCATTCGGGAAGGTGGTGTGTGAAAGAGCTTCAATGCCATTGCGACAGGTACTCAGGGGGTAGGCAATCTTTAGCTTCCCTTACTACTATTCCACAGATATCATGTCAGTGTCTGTCCTGATGACAAGCCTCTAGCTTCCAATGTGCAAGCTGTGTACCCCGGACTGCAGGAAGACACCAATAGCCCAAATGGTATGTCTTTTAGAACCATCACAATCTGCATTCGAATCATGCTTAGGAGTCACTGGACTACTTAAAGGACATAGAAAAAGCTGAACAATGAATAAAAATGAAGGTTGAACCACAAAATGCATTTATGTTAATATCAATGATTGGGATATGTGCAAAGAGTTGAAGTGAATAAATATGTTTATTACATGTATTTTTCCCAGTAAAAATAATTTTTAAGATTAAGAAAGCGTATATAAAGAAATGGTATCTCAAGACCATTCACCATTCCAGAGATTCAGAACAACAATAAGATATCATCTCAGCCCAGCATTAAGAGCAAAGTTCAGAAACCAAAACAAAACAGAAAATAAATACTGATAATACTGAGAGACTAGAACTCTCATGCACCGCTAGTAAGATTTTAAAATTGTGCAGCCATTCTGTAAAGTGTATGGAACTTCCTGAAAAATTAGAAATCAAAATATAATTACCCCCAACCATTCTGCTACTTTACTCTACTTACTCTCACCCCTGTCAATCTACTATAACTCCAGGAAAAGAAAGATCAGTCAATGGGACAGTTTGAATTGTGTGTGAATGAAATGGTGTTCGTCTTTTATCTTTCTAGTTTTAATCTCAATGAACAATTCATATTTAATTTTACCCCAAAATCATATTCCCCCATTCATTTATGTTTCTTCATCTTTTGCTTTTATTTTTAGAGCACGGGCATTTTGCTAGGATGCTGAGAAGACAATCAGGTCTGGGTTAAGACTGGAATAAGGAAGGGTGTTATTTGAAGAGGGGCCTTCTTAAATTATTTTGTGTTCTCTCTTCAGCTTCCCAATACACCTCATCACAGTCTAAGTCACTCTCGTGAAATCATAAGCTCTTTTATTAGACACGCTTGAAATTGCTAGGGTTGTCATAGGTTTAGAGGAGCTGAGGGGATGCAGAGATAGGGAATAATGCTTGCTCTTCTCTCTCTCTCTCTCTCTCTCTCTCTCTCTCTCTCTCTTTCTCTCTCTCTCTCTCTCTGTGTGTGTGTGTGTGTGTGTGTGTATGTGTCTCGGAAGCATTGTGGACAAATGCATATCTTTTTCTCCATGTCACTCATTGAGGAGATAAAAATGTACTTGCAGGTACAATCCCTCCTCCTATTCCATTCAGGCTAGGTGTGATAAATCTTCCATTTGATAAATCCCACCAAAGTCTGCCCCTGGAATGGGGAGTTCTTGGCAAAAAGGAAAAATCACTAGAAAGAAAGATGGAAGAGCCTAGGGAGAAAGTGAGTAGAGAAACATTGCAACTAATGTCATAAAACAAAAGGTGTGTAAAGTGTTACTAAAGACAGGTATTTTACAAAAGTTGAATTAATTATTAAATGATATGTAGTATGTGGAGTTTAAACTGATTAAATATACTATTTCCTGGATTCCATGAATATTAAGATAATCTATTCTCTCTCACCAACTACTTGTTTTTCACTCCACCAAAAAGTCTTGCATCTAAATATTTCCTTTTATGACTTTAAAATGGATATTTCAGGATCCTTATTTTCAACATCAGTGGTGCAGAATCTTTACTGAACTTATTTTGTTTTGCTTTGTATATAGATTTAAGTATCGTAGTTTGACTTATGGATGGTGGTGCACAGCGTGTGGATCTCAAGTTGAGGGCCGTGACTGTTGGGGATTCCCTGCCAAAGATGTCTAAGGACTGGCAGAACACCAATCAAAAGGCTTTTAACAACACTGACAACAAGAAACGTGGCATTGTCACTTGACAATGTAATGCCACAACCATTTTTAAAAAAATTATCTTCAAGGGTCAGGGTTATGATTAGGGGTTTAGGTTTAGGGTTTTAGGGCTAAGGTTAGGGTTAGGGTTAAAAATTATCTTCAGCAAAATCTTTCTTGGAGGTGATATTGTTTGGTAATGTTCACCTTCTAGTTGTCAAATAAAAACCCAATTTCCCCTGCAAAGTTTACCAAAACTACAATTATTAAAAGCTAAGAATTTCTCAGGAAATTGGTGGTGGCAGAGGTGTTAGATGTCACTGAACAGATTCTTAGTTCATAGCAACTCCATGTGTCAGAGAAAAACCACCCAATGGAGTTTTCTAGGGTATAATTTAATATGAGAAGATCACCAATGTTTTTCCTACCAAAAAAGCAGATTGAAAACTTAAACATTATGGTCAGTATTCACAACTTTAACTACTGAACCCCCTGGGTTTCTTTCTTGTAAAATTTTAAAAGATAAGTTGCATCAGATGAATGACTATTAGTTTAATAAGAAACCCAATCAGTGTTGTTCTCATTGTATTCAACAACATATGAGGTATTTTCTCTGACTTATTAGCTACTAAATTTTAATTAAAACGTTTTCTTTGTTTGCTTTCTGTTGTGGAGAAAGCCTTTTCAATGAGTCTTTAGTCTACTTTTCCTAGCAACTCGTCAACATTAATCAATATGAAGCATTTTGGACCTCAAGGCAAGAAGAGCTGGAACCTTCATCTCTAGAGATCAGCTGAGAAAATGCATGGGAAATGAGGAGTATTATGGAAAGTATTAACACTCAAAGGTACCCACCTGGGGAGCATCAGACTTGACTTCTGTTTTGAGTTCTGTTTTCAATTTCATGGATATTTTCATTTTGTAAAAGAAAAAGAAAAGGAGAATGCCAAATCTTCATTTTTTAAAATGACATCTGCATGTCTCCCACATTTCCCTGCACCTCTTTTATCGCTATCACTTTGCACTGAAGCCCTCTCAGCTCACTCACTCACTCAATGAGTAAATGTTTGACTGCCCACTGTGTACCAAGTACTGCAAGCTCTGGGGACAGGGAGAAAGTTGACGCCCATGTCCTTTCCAAAAGAAACTTCTGGTCATGATTACAGTGCATAGATAGTTAGGATTTAAAAAAAAGGTTAGCTTTAGGATTTCTACTAGATTTAGTGATGCAAATAGAGGATGACGTACCCACAGTTATCTAAAAAGCTGGAGAAATTACCTGAGGGAAGCCATGTAATCTGGGTACCAAAGATAAACTAATTTAATTAAAGGGGAATATTATAAATATGCATTTGAAAGCATAACGTGTTCGGGACATTGAAAGCAGCTCTAGATGGCTAAAATGCAGAGTGGAAGAATAGTTTATCAGTACTAGATTCCAAACTCATTGTAAGTGATAACTATTTGTACAAACAGATTAAATATCCTCTCCCCGTTCCCAGTCATTTGCCTCCAAGTTTTGCTTCTGCTTCATTTCATTACACTGAGCTTTATTATTTTAACATGTTATAGGGCTATGTGGTATGCATGTAACTTATCTGAACCTCAGAACTCCTCTTGTCAGATAAGTGATGAAATTCTGCAGGCTTTTCATTTGCTGTACCCTTTGCTATGTAATATTGCCATGCTTCATGCAGGAGACACTGTGTATGACCCTCAGGATCAGTCAGGTAACTGGCATTTACCAAGGTAATATTAGTAGATGTGGTGGAAATCCCACTCATAGTCCAGCTGCCAGGTAGGATAAGGCCTCCTGAGCTTTAGATGAGTGAGAAAATCCAACCAACATCAGCAGGAGACACCTGACTGACATAGGAGAGAAAAAAGAAAAAGTTTAAAGTATTATTGTTACATGAAGTGATATGCACCCCCCCACAATAAAAAAAAAATGGGAAAAAAATTTGTAGTACACATTTTCCCCTGTAAGGCAAGTTAGTGCATTCAGTGCCATCACCTGGAAACATTCTCTCTGGTCACAATGAATTTTTTCATAAAAACGCTTTCACAGAAGTCTTGTTTTTTTGTGATGGTTAATTTAAGAGAACAAGTCTGCTCAAAGGACCTCAGAACACAAGAATTTCAGAAAGAAATTGCAGGAGATAATAAAAAATGACTTTGAATAATGAACACAAATGTACAAATACAACACAAACACAGGTGTACAAGGGAGCTTTAAAAAATATTGCAGGGGCAAAATCCATTATATTTTATTTCTATATTTCCAGAAGCTTTTTGAAACCCTTCCCCTAACACACACATAATAAGTTCTGATTATCCTTACTAAAATGATAATAGCGCATGCGTGCTTATTATGTTTGCTATCACCTACCAAATTCAGGTTTAAGTAACAACAACTAATCTTTTATATGTGGATAGCATTAACTGTTAACAGGACATTTTTCTTCTCTATTATCAAACATGATCTGATTGACACCCATGAAAGGACCAAGTGTGGTCACATAAAAAGGCAGCAAGGAACATCTCCTACTAATTTTCCCAAGAATGTGATGGGCCCTCTCATGAATAGAGGGAAAATTATGGAAGCTAAGTTATCTACTCTTTTCTGATAATGGGTTCATCCACAGCCCATGGGTGAGAACAAAATGGGTGTGAGGGAGATGGAAATAAGACTCATTGAATTGGTCTGAGATAATTTTTACCTCTCCTCCAGACTATGGAAGTAAAAATGATTGCCAATGATCTTTGTCATCTGTTGGCTCTCCATTTCGCTAAATGCCTAACCAAAAGGCTCATAATGGTCAAATTACTTCATATATTTTAGGAAGTCCAATGTGTTTTTTTATTAGCAATTAGAAAGAAGAGTGAGTATTATCCTTATCTCAGCAATATAGTAACACTCAAACTTACTGTCATGGAGCTGGTCTGACCCATTGCAACCCAACAGGACAGGACCGAACTGCCCCTGCAGTTTTCCAAGTCCCTCACTCCTTATGGGAATAGAAAATCTCATCTTTCTCCCACAGACAGGATGGTGGTTTTGAACTGCTGACATTGTGGTTGGCAGCACAACCAGGGCTCCTAGAGCAATTACTTATAGGCACTCACACTAGACTTTGATAGTAAATGTCTATCTAAAGCAACAATAACAAAGGCAAAGAAATACCAATAAAATACTGGGTTGCTATGAGTTGGAACCAAGTCCATGAATGTAAATTTGAGTGTTACTGTATTGTTGAGAGAAGGATAATACTGACTCTTCTTTTTAAATGTTAATAAGAAAACACGTTGTACTTCCCAATTATCTCAGACCAACTCAATGAGTCATATTGCCCATCTAAAAACACTATTCTTAATAATTCCTCTGTTAAATAGAAAATTAAAGCTACAGGGAAAAATGGCATGGAGGGCACCATATCTGATCTCCTCTGGCTTAACTCTTTCCATGAGACAGAGATAAGATACTTCAACCCTCACATGCTTCGTCCTTCTCTATCCCATTCTGACCTCAACCACTCCTCCCATGACCCTCTACTTCTTACTAAGTTCCATAATTCATTATAAGGACCACACACAACTCAGACAATACTTACTGTTTGTGTAGAGGGGAGATAATAAGTGGCCACAATCAGTGTTAGCAAATGGTAAGGATATGGTTATTGGTCCACAGCAATATCTCTCTCCAGCCAGTAGTCAAATGTCTTCACTCCTTGACTCTCCACTACATGGTCCTTTGATTTCTGCCTCTATATAGGCCAAGAAGCCAGCTTACTGCTCTGTCTGTCTCACAGCCTCAGCACTTCGCCTCTGTTCTGTCTCAAGGCTTCCTCACCTTGGCCTCTGATCTTGCATTGACTTCTTTGTTCTGTCCCCTAGTCTCTGTGCCACAGTCTCGGCTACTCCTGTTCTCAGGGTTGGATTCACACAGATCTGGAACATTTTCTTCTGAAAATTCTGGATTTTTCTCTTTGTCTGAGCTGGTTCTTTTTTGGGGGGGCATCACTGCTCTCTGGTGGTAGGAGTAGGAGACGCAGCCCCACTGCTGGAATTGAACCTCCATCCCAGTGGGCCACAGTCCCGTGCACAACCACTACACCACCGGGGCTCAGCCCTGAGCTGATTCTTATACACAGAAGAATGGCTGTGATGGAGGTGTGATTTTTCTTTTGGGCAGATCACACCCCCAAGAAAACAAAGGTGTAGAATTGATTGGCACCCTCTATTAAATTGAAGACTTCATCTCACCTCAATCCTATGCATTAGATGAGATGAGAACTTCCTCCCATTGGAATTATAGCCACAGGAATAGAATAGGATATGATCATTGGTCCACGACAACATCTCTCCTCAGGCAGGAATCAAATGTCTTCAGCTCTTGATTCTCAACTATGTGGTCCTCTGACTTATGTCTCTATAGGCCAGGAAACCTATTATAATAGAATAGAATTATAATATATCAAATTATAGAATCCAAATTATATCACAAAAATATGGCTAGAATGACCAAATTAATTGACAACATCTCAACTACAATAAGTTTTTAGAAATGAAATAAAAATGGTAACATCACATAAAAACAGTTAAAGATGGGACTAAAATATTCAGAGTGAACTGAATGTCATTGAGTAATTTCATTATTTCAAAGATCAAAATTAAATGAGCTAATTAAGCTTGACATCTGGAAAACTATAGCAAATTCAGAAACTCAAACAAACCATAGGGAGAAAAGTAAACACTCTGATGTTAATGAATTTATGGAAAGAAAAGTAAAATTGGTAAATCTAGAATATGATTTTTTTAATGTTTAAATTAAGCATTCACCAGGGAGAGCTCTGTAGTGTTACATTCTATTATCTCAAAACAAACAACAAGGAAATCAATTTTCTGTAAATATGTAAATGACCTGAAATTATTCAAGAAGAAGAAAAGCCAAAGCCAACCACTCTTCACCACCGTCCAGAGCAGAGTGAATCTGCAGAGAGAGACAGTATCCCCGGTTGTCGTCTTTATGAACGAGGACTGCCAGTTCTTTCTCCCTCAAGTAGTTGCAGGGCTAGGACTGCCTCGCTCTTGGTTAACAGTCAACCTCTTTAATCTCTTTGCTACCAAAGCTCTCTCAATAAACCAATACATTGAAAACTCTGTAGAAAATAAGGTTTCTAAATGAGCCCCAACTCAGATCACTATACTGTTTTATGTTTCACATATTTTATGATTTCACTATTTTATAATTCCCATGTGTCTTTAATTGTTCCAAAGCAGAGCAACAACCAAAAATGTTCAGAAATTTATTTCACTAAAAACTGATGGGACAGCATTGCAAAGGAAACCAGGTTCTCACCTAATTTTAAACATGGATTAAGAAAAAACAACCCTCCCCCCCCCAAAAAAAAAAAGACTTCATAAATGTAAGAATTTTAAATTCAGAATTTTATTGAAATAGTAGTATATCATAACAAAGTGGGTTTTATTCTTTGAAGGGTTGTCCTAAGATTAACTGTCTTGTGTTAATACATCGTACTGATGTGCTCAAGAAGTTATCCGGTACAATTTAATATCCAGTCTAGAGTCACAACTAAGTCACAACCATCTGTAGACATTCTTTGTTGTTAGGCGGCATCAAGTCAGTTCTGACACATAGCCCCTCTATGTACCCCAGAAAGACACACTTCCAGGTCCTGCTGAGTGCTCCTCATCATATCTGCTTGAGGCCACTGTTGAAGCCACTGTGAGTTCATCTGAATAAATATCTTCCTCTTTTTCTCTTACTCTTGATTTTACCAAGCATGATGGCCTTCTCCAGGAACCAGTCTCTCCTGAGGACATGTCCCAAGTATGTGAAATGACATCTGTCACTGTTCTCACTACAAAGCAGCCTTCTGGATATATTTCTTCTAATATCAATTTGTTCCTTCTCCAACAGCCTATGGTACACTTGATATCTTGGGGTCATATTATAATTCATGTACATCAGTTATCAAGTTCTTCAAATTCATTTCCTTGTTTTCATATGAGGTGATTGAAAATATCATGGCTTGCATCAAGTGCACCTTAGTCTTCAAAGTGATATTTTTCATTTTCAACACTTTCAAGAGA